>CAUZXS010004190.1:255000-327500 GCA_963585895.1 Sepioteuthis lessoniana
TAATACTTCCAATTGACAACAGTATCTCTCAGAATTGATGGTTTCGTTACAATTCAACACTTTGTGATAATTAACAATCTTCATATGTTAAGACATATCTCAAGCCCAAAGTTGGAAATCTGTGGTCTTAAGGATGTATGTTGCCTACTAAACCATCAAGTGTGGTCAACCATAGCTTTGTTGAAAGACTAATTAAATCACACACATCCACTTTGAAATATGTTATCATAATGTTTTCTCAGAAAAAGCAATCCCCCAAAATTTATTAAAATGTTACCAGAGTTTTTCATTTCTTTCCAGTTATATATATTAATTAACTATAGACAAAGTTGTTTGTTTTAATTTCTGTGATGAAATTGCTAATTGTCATTATTTTGAGCACTCGGACTATTATCTTTATTTCAGTAGGTATATTGACAACATTTTTGTCAATGCATCCTACAGCCTTCTTCAGGTGTTTGATGTTGAACTTGGGAACCTACATGGAACTTCAAACCAAGCCCTTTCTTTATATTATCCACAGGGGTAGATTGTTCCAATTCCATTAACTATAACCAGGTACAAGCATTGTAAAAATTCCTTGTTATTTACCTCTAGTCAAGAGTGAACCTGCAACCTCCAGATGATTTCACTTAGAAGCATTTTAATCAAATGACTATATCTGTTGCACTAAGTGGAGGTGCCCGTGGTGTAATGGTTATCATCGTAGGAAATGGACACAGCGACATGAGTTCAAATCCTGGACGAGACTGATTGCATTTCACATTGCACTAATACCCTTGGGAAAGGTATGAATCCAATAATTCTCCCTCTAGCTAGGGGTAAAATAGTAGGGCAGACTAGGTTCTTCAGCCTTGGTGAGGCAACTAGTCTAGGAGAAGGAAAACTCTGAATTCAAACCTGTTAAACTCTGCTTAAAAAATTGACCTTGTGTCATATCCTGCCCAAGCAGAGGGGTTGGTAAATATGTATATCTGTTGCACTATGTGTCCAGCTAAGTTATTAACAGAATATTAGATTTTGTTTTAAATATGCTAATAGTTTTTTTATTGAGTGCAGCCTTAGTTGTTGACTTCCTGGTGAGTGAAAGAGGCTGAAAAGGACAAAGAGAATGCAACTGAGATGCAATGAGAGTTTTTCTCAGATTGTGTACTGTAGGAAAAACTGTCCTGTTCTATTTTTATATCAATTATTCTTACCCAGAAAAACCATATAAATATTTACCTGGACTTTATCACCAAGAATTATCAGCAATTAATACCTGTTCTATATCTTCTGTTCCCAAACTGTTCCAGGCCAGGAGAGTTAATTTGCATTGTTATTAAAATACAGGTGTTCTATTGAAGGATACCAACTACCCTTGCAAGAAAAATTGCCTGTATTCATTTCTATTCATGCAGTTAACTCCAGCACTTACAATGATGTGGGAGCAGCTGAGATGATCACAACCATCACCACCACCACCACCAACAACAACAACAACAACACTTACTAATCTGCTGTATACTACACAACAGTAGATTTGTAAGTAGAAGAATGACATACTGTGGTATTTGATATGTGTGTGTGTGTGTGTGTGTGTGTGTGTGTGTGTGTGTGTGTGTGTGTGTGTGTGTGTGTGTGTGTGTGTGTGTGAATTATTAGAGATAGTACAGGGAGAAAACCCCAGTAATAATAGTTACAAAGCTGATTGAAGCAAGGCAAATGTGCATTATTTATTGTGGAAAAGTAGGCTAGAGAAATAGGGTTCTCAAAAGGTCTCACTAACGAGTCTCTAACAATTGGTATTTATCTGCAGATTAGGGTGTTGTTTTAATTTGAGATTAGTGACAGAATTACTTTCCTCATTTGGCTTCAAGTTATCAAGGCATGATTGGTTTGGTTGGGTTTAATTCATTAAATAGCATACCAACCTTTTATCAGTTATTTAATATCAAAATTTGATTAAAGATATTTAATTATAGCAATAACTATTTTTTCAATGTTCCATTGAAATAATTTTTTTAATTGTTTATAACCATTTATTTGTACAGAGTTGCATGGTTTCAAGTATTCTTATCTAATACTAATAATCTATACTCAATTATATGGTTCCAAGTAACTATTCTTATTTAATAATAATAATAATAATTTGCCCATTATTATATGGTTTCAAGTATTCTTATCTAATACTAATAATTTATACACAATTATATGGTTCCAAGTAACTATTCTTATTTAATAATAATAATAATTTGCCCATTATTATATGGTTTCAAGTATTCTTATCTAATACTAATAATTTACACACAATTATATGGTTCCAAGTAACTATTAATATTAAATAAAAATCGTTTGTTTGTACACAGTTGTATGGTTTCACATACTCTTGCTTAATTACATTAGTTTGTACACAATCATAGGGTTTCAAGTAACTGTTTTTATTTTATGATAATCATTTGTTTGCATGCAGTTATATGGTTTCAAGTATTCCTTTCTAATACAAGTAATTCATAAACATATAGTTTCAAGTAACTATTCTAATTTAATAATCGTTTGTTTGCATCCAGTTGTATGGTTTCAAGCATTCCTGTCCAATATAAATAATTTTCAAATAGATATATTTTACCTATAGGTGTGACCTTAACAGGTACGACCACAGGTTTAGTTGTAATAGCAACAAAGGAGCACTCCTCCAGAGCTCTGGAAGTAGAAGCCCCACCACCAGATGCACATGGTACTAAGCTATACTTGTAAATCACAATAACATTACAATCAACCAAACAAAATGAATAGCATTTTACATACTTGAATTCACCCCACTGAACATTTAGTTACAATGAATGCCCCCAGCTAAATATATTCTTGTTTGTATATTTGAAACACATAGTTAAACATTTTACCTACATAAATGCACCTGGCAATACGTCTAAATATTTTGCAATCTTGAATGTGCCAAACTAAACAGGTAGCATTTAGCGATCATTAATGTACTCAATCAAACATGTAGCATTCAGCTATCATGAATGCACAAAGCAAAACATACAGCATTTAGTTATAATGAATACACCAAGCTGAAGATGTAACATTTTGCATATGTGAATGCACAAAATGAAATATTTTGCAATCATTAATATTCTTAGCTAAGCATTTAACATTTTGCATACCTGAATACATCTTGCTAAAATTTACCAATCATGTATGAATCAGATTAAACATACTATATTCTCTGTGTATCATATTTACCAACCCCTCCGCTCGGGCAGGATATGACACAAGGTCACTTGATACCTTCTGGCTTAACACTCAGCATTATAAGGTACGTATCAAGGGTAAAGTGGAGCAATCCAGAGAAAGGATTAGCGCCCTCCCCTACACCTTGGTGTAGTAGCTATTAAAAAGGGAGCCTTCGGGTCACCCTCGACTACAGTCGCCAACTTTACTTATATATTTATTCTTGTATAATATTATATTGCTGCAAACAGAACAATTTGTTTACAACAGTAATATAATACTATAAAAATTCCAAATTGTGCTCATGTTTTTTTCCTGATACTAACTTTCTTCAGTTATCAACTTAACCAACATATTTTGCAGCCTAAAACATTACATTCAACAAACAAATTACCATATTTTGCAAACAAATTGCCTCATTTTGCATACAAATTACCATATTTTGCATACAAATTGCCTCATTATGCATACAAATTGCTATTATCAATTATCAACTTTTCTACATACAAATTGCCTCATTTTGCATACAAATTGCCTCATTTTGCATACAAATTGCCACATTTTGCAAACAAATTTCCCTATTTTGCAAACAAATTGCCATATAATATCTTAGAACTGAATTTAAATAGATCATACTAAAATAAGACAATATTTTCCAAACAACCTAATATATCATTAAATGCATCTAGCAAGATATTTTGTAAACATTTATGCACCCAGCTAACTGTATACATACTTCATATTTGAATGGCTAAACATTTAGCTAAAATGAATGTTCCAAGCTGATATGTTCAAGTTTATATTACTGAATGCACCAACCGAAACACTTTCAATTATGAATGTAGTTTATAAAATATGTGACATTTTTATACAAATGCACAAAATCAAACATATAGCATTTTATGTTTATGAAAGTAACAAGCTAAACATGTAACAATCTAAATAAAAGAATGCACCAAGATAAATAGTTAGCTAAACATGTGTAAATTCTGTATCCACTTAGTTTTATTGTATTTAGCAATCATAAATGTAACCAGCTAAACATATAACATTCAGCTATAATGAATATGTCTTGCCAAACATTTAACATTTTGCAAAATTGAATGCATCAAGTTAAACACTTTCAATTATGAATGCATTTAGTTAAATGTTTAATATTTTTCCAATAGGAAGTATAATATTTTGCATATAGGAATTGGAATATTTTGCATATAGAAACCATAACATTTTGGATATAGGAATTATAACATTTTGCATATAGAAACCATAACATTTAGCATATAGGAATTTGAACATTTTGGATATAGGAATTATAACATTTAGCATATAGGAATTGGAACATTTTGCATATAGAAACCATAACATTTTGGATATAGGAATTAGAACATTTTGCATATAGAAACCATAACATTTTGGATATAGGAATTATAACATTTTGCATATAGAAACCATAACATTTCGGATATAGGAATTATAACATTTTGCATATAGAAACCATAACATTTTGGATATAGGAATTATAACATTTTGCATATAGAAACCATAACATTTTGGATATAGGAATTAGAACATTTAGCATATAAGAATTGGAACATATCGGTTATTTAACATTTGCTTTTCTTCATGCATTTCTATCACCATAGTCTTCTGGGAGGAATTTCTTCCTTCAGTTACCAACTGCTGAATATATTCTAAAAAGAAAAAAAAATTTGGTCCTCTTTTTTTTCTTCAGTCTTCTGATACCTTCATAAATTACTGTTCATTTTATCAGCAAAATTTTATTGACAATAAAACAGGTTTCAATCATTTTAATTCTAAAAATTTAATCAGACATTATTCTAAAATACATAGTACTACTCTAAATTTTTGTAAGAAGAAAAGTATATTTTTATTCAGGTTTATATATTTACTCAAAAACTCCTCCATGAGCAAGATGTGATACAAGGTCAATTTTTAAGCAAAAAACAGCTGGTTGGAATTCATAGTTTTCTTTCTTTTAGACTGGTTGCCAACTAACCAAGGAGAAAGAACCCAGTCAGCCCTACAATTCTATGAGGTGCCTTCAATAAGTTTCTAGACTTTTTTCGTATGAGCACTTTTATTGATAGTACACTCATGAAACTCTAATCCCTTTCAAAGTAATCTCCTCCAGCTGCAATGCACTTGTTGTACCATTCCAACAACATCTGGAAGGCCCCATAGAAGTCCTCTTGTGTGAGCATGTCAATGACCTGCATCACAGCCTCTTTCATCTCCTCAATTGTCTCATAACGACAGCCTCCAAGTTTTTCCTTGAGCTTAGGAAATAAGCAAAAGTCACAGGGAGCAAGGTCTGGACTATAGGGAGGGTAACGAACTGTCTTGATGCCCATCTTGGTCAAATAGTCTGTGACAAGGATGGAGTTATGGACTGGTGCATTGTCCTGGTAGAAATGCCACTGACCCAATTTGAACAAATGCTGGCCTCTTCCCTAGGAATCTCTTCCGAAGGAATCTCTTCCTGAACTCCCTTAAAACCTCAACATAGTATCCCTTGTTAACTGTCTGTCCAGTGGGAACCCAGTGCATGTAGATCATGCCAGTGCTGTCAAAAAAAGGGATCATCAAAAGTTTGTGGGTGTATTTACTCTGTCTGGCCTTCTTGGGTCTGGGAGAGCCAGCATGCTTCCACTGGGAACTCTGTCTCTTGGTCTCTGGGTCATAGCAGTAGATCCAGCTTTCATTGCAGGTCACTAGAGCATCAAGAACTATGGGATCTGAATTGATCAGCTCAACCATCTCCCTGCTGTCATGACAACGTCTTTCTTTCTGATCTTCTCTAAGCATCCTTGGGACAAACTGCGCAAATCTTCCACATCTTCAGTTCCTTGCAAATAATTGTGTCTACAGTTCCCACACTGACATCAAACTGTGCTCTTATTGTCTCTATAGACACACAATGGTCCATGAAATTCTTTATGTGGTCAATCAACTCTGGTGTTCTGACTTCCTTACTCCTCCCACACCTCTAACCATCCCTCACAGACTGCCTGCCTTCCTTGAATCTCTTATGCCACTCAAAAACTGATGCTCGATTTGTGCAAGATGGTCAAAAAGCAGTCTGAAGCATTCCATACGTTTCTCTGGCATTTTTTCTAAGTTTAAAACAGAATTTCATTGCATATTGTTCTTCTAAAGTGTTTTCACATCCAGATTACATTTTTGAAATTCACCAGCTGTAACAATCAGACTTTAGTAGGGTGTATTCCAATTGCTACTGTAGCTGTTCATTTGAAGCTGAAATCATAAAAATTGGTCAGTCATCTCATAAGATGTATAGCAATAACATAGTGAATTTTCAAGAGCCTTCAACAATTTTAAATGCCTGTACAAAAAAGTCTGGAAACTTATTGAAGGCACCTCGTACTTATTGCTAGATTTAAGAACAGATGGATTCATACCTTTCTCAAGGGCATTAGAATGAAGTGAAATGGAAATAGTTCTTAATAAGTATAAAGAAATAAATGCCAGGCAATAAAAATGATTATGCTAATACCATAACTGTTGTGGACCAGTTAAAGGTCCGGAATAAAGACACGAACTTGGGATTACGGAAAACAAGTATATTGAACAAAAGTATAAATATAACATCCGTAAAAGAGTGTTGAACGTCAGTCTGACTGCCAAAGTATTTGGCTGTAGTTAACTTAACACCAAAATGAATATTCTCCCGGTATTCATAGTAATAGAAAGAGTTCATTATAGTCCGTAAGGTAGGTTCCATAGCAATAACTATTTGTGTTTAAGATGGACTATTTTTCTAGATCTTTCAGCACAAAAGTTAGGGCTTGTTTTACACACAAGAACTATATAGTTAACTTTTTTTCTAGTGACATGCCTCACTATATTTGGGACTAGATAACTGAAAATAAGTTATATCTAGAGTTCAAATTAATGTTTTATACTTTTACATACCCTGAAATGTGTGTTTGTTTATAATTTTGTTTCTCTTAATGTAAGTTTGTTTTCACCGCAAGCTTGTTGCATTTTTGTGTGAACATATCTGTGTTTGTGCTTAAAATTCAGAGTAAATTTTGTATTTTAAGACTTAAATTAAAGTATGTAAGTTCTTATTTTTAGTCAGTACAAACCAATAAAAAGTTGAACAAATGCTAAATTTAGCTGCTATAAATTCTAAAATGTCAGAGTATTTTTTTTACTTCATGAGCTAAAGTTAAGGGCGTGTGTTATACACAAAAACTTTACTGCAATCTTTTTTATAACATAAAATTGAAATTCTTCTTATGATGAGGTTTTCTAGCTATATCAACAAGTAAATAGCCTAATGATAAAAAAAGCTTTATTTTGCATAAACAGCATAATTCTTTCCTTATCAAAATTTGTCTTTATGTTTAAAATCATTTTTTTGTGTAATTATGTCAGTATTATATTTCTGTATCCATAAACTCTTTTTAGAATATATTTCAGAATTATTTTGTGAAAACATTTTGACTCTTTTTTTTCTTTTGTTTTTCCCCTGGCAATGCTGCTAGTACTAAAGAAGAAAAATACAAGCAGGATGTATATACTTACCACCTTGATTGCCTTTAATTGATTTGAGCTATTTGCCATCATTGACAGTTGTTAACTACTGTTGTCTGATTAAGTAATAATTGAATAAATTGTCTACATACACATTGACCCAGTGGCAGCTTATCTACAGCACTGTAGAATTCCAGCATCCTCTGCGGCCAGGAATAAGCAACAATAAAAGGTTTATTCATAGCTTTCGCTGACTCTCCAGGAGACCAGGGTTCAACCCAGGTCAAGTCATACCAAAGACTTAAAAATTTTAGTTGATGTCTCCTTGCTTAACTCAGCCTTATAAGATACAGATCAAGGGTAAGCGGAGCAATCCAAGGAAAGGAGTAGCACCCAGCCCTATCACCTCAGTGTAGTAGCTATTGAAAAGAGAGCCTTCAGGTTGCCCTTGACTACAGCCACCATCTTACTTATGTGTTGTATATTATACTGTATTGCTCAATGTTATACAATATTATAATTTTTATATATTTTCTGAAGCAGCACCCCTATGAATTGAGATTACAACCTGCCACTGCATTGACCTTCACCTTTTTTAATGATTTAGCATTCCAGGAACAAGATTACTTTGAGATTACAGCCAATGGAGTTTGATTATCAATAAGATTAAGATTAAGATAAATCTATATAGGAAGGGTTTCTATAGATATTTGATATCTACAGTTGTAACCAGAAATTGAACTCTGATCTCTGATACTGTTTTTCAAGTTCTAAACAACTGCACTCTTCTTTAAGCTCTATCAATCCAGTAAGTGTCAAAAATAAAAGACAGCCTTAAGTTCATTATATCTTCTGGCCAATAAACTAAGATTAAATAATATTGATCATTGGAATCAATAAAAGAATCAATAATTATTAAGGGAGATAACTGAATATGACAGTTGTTTCTTGGGCTAAGTTTTGGCAGTTGTCCAAGTT
Source organism: Sepioteuthis lessoniana (assembly GCA_963585895.1). Lineage (NCBI taxonomy): Eukaryota > Metazoa > Mollusca > Cephalopoda > Myopsida > Loliginidae > Sepioteuthis > Sepioteuthis lessoniana. Next base: position 263,713 of record CAUZXS010004190.1, read on the forward strand.
CAGAATAATCATCTCTGGGGTGTTGATTGAATTAACCAAATAAAGTTTCAACTTTGCAAAATCTTTTAAAACAAAAATAAAGATGAAAATTTGGAGAGTCCCCATGGTGTAATAGCTAAAGTAGTGGACTGTAGCCTTGAAGTAAGTGAGTTCAAATGCCAGTCATACTATTATGTTCACTTTTGGACTAATACCCATAGGTGAAATATGAACCCCCTGATTCCCCCAGCTTTGGGTAAAATAGTATCACTGCTATTCTTCTACAAAGATGACTTCGGCATAAAATAACCCATGTAGGCTTTTATGCCATTAAAATAAAGAAAACAAAGAAACCAGATCAAATATGAAAACAAATACTTTCAAAATTATTTAAATGACTTTAACCTCTTACCAACTGATCCTGAATATACATTTTTTTTACATTTTACGGAAAAATCCAGAATAAAGAGGTTTGCTGTACCTGTCTTCAATGAAACTACCATTGTATTATTCAAAGTTTAAGGTTTCATGTTATTTCTAATGTTCTAGCATCCAAAGAATGGTTTTCAATTTGCATGACTGGTTAAGGGAGGTATTTGACACCCTCAAACCTGGTAGATAATTTCTAACCACTGACAATTATTTTTCCTGATTTTCAATGCCTTTCAAGTTAAATTAATTATTTATATCATATTATAGGCCCTGTCTTCAATGAATCTACCATTGTATTATTTAAAGTTTGAAGTTTCATGTTATTCCTAATGTTCCTGTATGCAGACTAAGGTTTTCAGCTTGTAGGGAGATAGATCTTAGTACTCTCAAACCAAGTAGATAAAGGATTAATTTTTTGTAGGGAGATGGATGTTGACACCCTCAAACCAAGTAGATAAAGGATTAATTTTTTGTAGGGAGATGGATGTTGACACCCTCAAACCAAGTAGATAAAGGATTAATTTTTTGTAGGGAGATAGATTTTAGTACTCTCAAACCAAGTAGATAAAGGATTAATTTTTTGTAGGGAGATAGATGTTGGCACCCTCAAACCAAGTAGATAAAGGATTAATTTGTTGTAAGGAGATAGATTTTAGTACTCTCAAACCAAGTAGATAAAGGATTAATTTTTTGTAGGGAGATGGATTTTAGTACTCTCAAACCAAGTAGATAAAGGATTAATTTTTTGTAGGGAGATAGATTTTGGCACCCTCAAACCAAGTAGATAAAGGACTAATTCCTAACCACTGACACTCTTTCTTCCTGAATGTCAATACATTTATATTATAAATATGATACTTCTATTTCATAAGGTTTTTATAAACCAACTTACCGACCAATCATGATTATACTCACATTCATACATCGATGAAAAATCTGTGGCAATGAGGTCTGCTGTAGCTATCTTCAATGAAATTACTAATGTATTATTCTCTTTTCTGGCATGATATTATTCTATCTGTAGAAAAGGGAAAAATCCCGTATTTTGTTTTGGCGCGCTATTTAATTCAACACTGAATTTCACCCAATCAGGATGACATATCCTATTCAGCCCGGACCTTAATTTCTGGCTAGCAAAACGGGTGAGCGGCCAAACACACTCTCTTCAGCTTGAGACGGCGACCAGAACAGACGTGTCTCTGGTCGCCCCTGCTTAGCGATGCTTTTTAGCTAAACAAGCCACCCAGTGTGGACATCTCACTGTGGCTTTAACCCTAGCAGCAGCAACATGGACACTCAACAAGGGAACCATCTAATTTATGGATTCTTTGCGTCTAATATATTTTAGACCAAGGAATCCCAGTTGAATATGAATTAGATACGTTCAGCATGCCTTCCACAAGCACCACAAAAATTTACTATGTCGATCCGAGTACCACTTCGCTCTCAACACACTAGCTCCCATTTCACCTCTGGTCCACATTAATGGAGATAACGCCTACTCTTCCCAATTACCAGACACACAAAACTACACGGTGACCCTGAATACTTCCTTCACACATCCAACAACACGCTGCCATCTCAACATCCCGCTAAACCATTTCGTCTCAAACATCCAATAAGCCTAACCACAACAAGTCTTGCAGCACCAAGAACAAACCGCCTCAAAGCTGCAAATAAAAACTTTCGTTGTTGTGTGTTGTTAAAGCAAAGTCTCGTAATTCATTTGTGTGCCTAAAAACAATAGTGTAATTCCTCAGAACCGCTATATATCCTTTTACTGACTCATCATGACTTTGTGTCACATTTCCTTATATATATATGTATATATAATTTGTGACATAGGAACGTGCTCATAGTGCAACGGTTATCATCATAGGAAATGGAAACGGGGACCCAAGTTCAAATTCTTGATGAGGCTGTTTGCATTTCACATAGCGTTAATACCCTGAGGAAATGTGTGAATCCAACTATTCTCCCTCCTTCAGTGAGTAAATAGTAGGGCGGACTCGGATTTTTATCATTGGTATGGTTTTTAGTCTTCCTGTAAAACTTCACATAAAAATTGACCTAGCAACCTGTTTGTGCAGAATAGTTAGATAAATGCATCCCATTATATTATTCATAGTTTGAAGTATTATGTTATTTCTAATGGATTGACATTCAAAGGATACAGAGTATGATTTTAGCTGAACACAGTATTTATGAAAATTCTACTTTAATCTTTCTCAATCCACTAAGCATCAAAATAAAACTCAATTTTAAGTTCATTGTGTTTTCTAGCTAATAAACTAAGATTAAATAATATTGATGAATGGAATCAATAAATAAAGGGAAATAACTGATTATGACAGCATTGCTTCTTAAGCTAAATTTTTGTATGTTGAGATTGTTAAAAATAATTGTTTGTGCTTAAACTATGAAGAACATTGTCTTAACTTTAATTTCAAATTTGACATAACCATCTGATAATATAAAAAATAAACAACTACTATTTATATTTTTTTTAAATTGAGTAAAAGCTGAATTAAACAGGGAATTAAAAAAAACAGCTGTATATTACATAAATTATATCATTATATAAAGTAAACATAATCATTCAATAATTGTACCTAAGAAAGGGAATAACATATAGGCTAAAGATTTTGTGATATTATAGGTTCAGTTTCAATCCCAGAAATAATTGGTCCAAAAGAAATTATAGGTTTATGAGTTTTAGGAAATCCATAAATTTTTGGGATTGTTGGGTGATAGTCAATTAATGAAGATCAGAATTTGTCTTCTTTTGTGATTAGATTTTTATTTTCCTTATTAAAAATGTCTATATTTTTAGTTTTGGTTACTAGAGAAATTTGTTCATATGTGTTTTTGTCAGCCTATAATTCCATTGTTTTGTTGTTATATCACATCTTCTGATAAAGGTGGAGGTGTTGTCATTATGAATTCTTTGCATTACAAAAACAAAATGAATAATGTAAACATGTAGAACAAACCTAGCCAATCAAGATATAAGAATATATATATATATATATATATATAATGAAAAGATAGATATATGTTGAAAAGATATATGTTGACAAGATAGATTTGTAGTGAATCTGACAGTATGATGGAAATATGTGGAAAGTTGGATAAATTAAACACTTAACTCTGATTTAGATGTGTAATATTTGTTCAGCTTTATTTCATCTTCACAAACTTCTTCAGACAGAGACTGTTTTCTGAGTTTTTCTATTTAAAAGCATGTGAGGAGACTATACCCCCTCCACTATCTTATCATTTCTCCTCACATGCTTTTGAATAGAAAAACTTAGAAAACAGTCTCTGTCTGAAGAAGTTTGGGATGAAATAAAGCTGAATGAAATATCACACATCTAAATTTGAGTTAAGTGTTTGATTTATCCAACTTTCCCCATATTCCTATTATATATATATATATATATATATATATATATATATATATATATATATATATGTTGTATCTCTGTGTGTCTAGTAATTTTCAAGATATAGAATTATTACACACACACACACACACACACACACACACACACACACACACACACACACACAATTGTATATATATTTATATATATACAAGGCTCATTAAATAAGTTTCCAGACTTTTTTCGTATGAGCACTTTTATTGATAGTACACACATGAAACTCTAGTCCCCTTCTATGTAATCTCCTCCGGCTGCAATGCACTTGTTGTACCATTCCAACAACTTCTGGAAGGCCCCATGGAAGTCCTCTTGTCACAGTCTCTTTCATCTCCTCAAATGTCTCATAATGACAGCCTCTGAGTTTTTCCTTGAGCTTAGGGAATAAGTAAAAGTCACAGGGAGCAAGATCTGGACTATAGGGAGGGTAACGAACTGTCTTGATGCTCATCTTTGTCAAATAGTCTGTGACAAGGATGGAGTTATGGACTGGTGCATTGTCCTGGTAGAAATGCCACTGACCCAATTTGAACAAATGCTGGCCTCTTCCCTAGGAATCTCTTCTGAAGGAATCTCTTCCTGAACTCCCTTAAAACCTCAACATAGTATCCCTTGTTAACTGTCTGTCCAGTGGGAACCCAGTGCATGTAGATCATGCCAGTGCTGTCAAAAAAAGGGATCATCAAAAGTTTGTGGGTGTATTTACTCTGTCTGGCCTTCTTGGGTCTGGGAGAGCCAGCATGCTTCCACTGGGAACTCTGTCTCTTGGTCTCTAGGTCATAGCAGTAGATCCAGCTTTCATCGCAGGTCACTAGAGCATCAAGGACAGTGGGATCTGAATTGATCAGCCCAACCATCTCCCTGCTATCATGACAACGTCTTTCTTTCTGATCTTCTCTGAGCACCCTTGGGGCAAACTTCATGCAAATCTTCCACATCTTCTGTTCCTCATGAAAAATTGTGTCTACAGTTCCCACACTGACATCAAACTGTGCTCTTATTGTCTCTATAGACACACAATGGTCCATGAAATTCTTTATGTGGCCAATCAACTCTGGTGTTCAGACTTCCTTACTCCTCCCACACCTCTCATCATCCCTCACAGACTGTCTGCCTTCCTTGAATCTCTTATGCCACTCAAAAACTGATGCTCGATTCATGCAAGATGGTCAAAAAGCAGTCTGAAGCATTCCATACGTTTTTCTGGCATTTTTTTCAAGTTTAGAACAGAATTTCATTGCATATTGTTCTTTTAAAGTGTCCTCACATCCAGATTGCATTTTTGAAATTCACCATCTGTGACAATCAGACTTTAGTAGGGTGTATTCCAATTGCTACTGTTCATTTGAAGCTGAAATCATAAAAGTTGGTCAGTCATCTTATAAGATGTATAGCAATAACATAGTGAGCCTACGACAATTTTAAATGCCTGTACAAAAAAGTCTGGGAACTTATTGAAGGCACCTCATATATATATATATATACATATATATAGTCATCCACAGACAGATCTGTTTCATTCTATCAAAACTCATCAATGTGGCTTGACAGTAGCTTCCCGTAGCTGGGATCGAAACCCGGTTGACTCAAACGTCAAGCCAAGCTTCTAACCATTCAGCCACGAGGAGTTATAAGCTGCGAAGTAAACTTTAAACAGTTATGAATCCCAATTACTATTATTTACATACATCCATTCAATGGCTACCAAGACTTCAATTCATATATGTATATATAATTGTGTGTGTGTGTGTAATAATTTCATATCTTGATTGGCCAGAGGTTTGTTCTACCTGTTTATGTTTTTCAGCTGCCACATATACATAATTACAAAGTTCTTCTTGTTAATTGAGCATTCCAGTAGCCAATAAGCTTACATGAATATATACCTTAAATATTCCTTTACTTACACTGAGATGATGATAAATCAGGGGTAAGATATTCAACTGACATAAACTCAGCCAGGTTTCAATTCCAGCTTAAAGCATCTTATGTGTCTAGCCACACTGAAGAGTTATGAAATAATAAAACAGTCTGTCCATGGATGACTATATATATATATATATATATATATATAAGAAATAATGGTATCATGACATACTGCTAGAGCACTCTGGTTTAGTAGCGAGGATGCTTCAAACCTGAAACCAGGCCAGAACCCAGACCCATCATCTGATGAAGGCTTTGTTGAAAGCAACATTGCTGCTTGCACAGCAGTCATTGTATAAATTTAGTTATTTTTTATTATATATATATATATATATATAGGAAAGGAGAAGTATTTTGTTAGTTCTGACACCTAAAGAAATAGTATTACATCTCAATTTTTCAGCTATCATACCTGTTTATGAAGGTACATTTGACACCTGGACATCAGATATGTAAAGGGTTAATAGCTTTTAATTTCTTTAAGTTTAGAATAAAACTTTCTATACAAACTTGTCTTGTACATTCATTCTACTTGCTCAAAACATATATGTTATAATATATATATTAAAACATGTTTTGAGTATGTCATAATATTTATATATTATAACATATATGTTTTGAGCAAGTACAAGACAAGTTTGTATAGAAAGTTTTATGTTAAACTTAAAGAAATGTCTTGTACATTCATTCTACTTGTTCAAAACATATATGTCATAATATATATATATATATATATATATATCAGTTTTTTTAGCAAATTGAATGAATGTACAATCCTTTTGTTGTATACTGGGATAACTGACAACAACTTTTATGTAAAAAAATATAATCTACTTCTTTTCTTTTTCTTTTATTACAAAATGTACAAAACAGTGGAATGAAGGAGAGTCGAAGAATGGTTAAAATATATACACAGAGGGAGATATGGAATCTTCAGTGAACCATTTCTTTTTCATTTCTGCTTTCATGAGATTGGTATAAGGGCAACACAAAAGGTCTAATCATCTCAGCTTCTGTATGTTTTTCAACTTAGGAGCCTTTACAAAGCACTTCTTCTCCTTTCTTCTAGGATCATATCTGCTTTTGACTTTAGTAAGTCAGTTTCTATACATTTCTTCAACTTTCACAAGCCTATTTCTTCACAATTCTCTGCTCTGTACATCCAGCATTATCTCAAGGCATTTAATTATTTTAGCTTCCTCATTCTAGTGATTCTTTTACAGTTCAGGCCTTTCTCTACTGCTCAATCCTGGGCCATCTGGCACAGGGCCAGTGCCCAGAGCAGCATGATGTCTAGTAACTCTTCTGCTGGCTCCTTTATTCTCCTTCATTCTCACTGGGCTAAAAATCTTCAGTCATTGTATAATTTTCTGGACACTCACACAATCCTCATAGTTGCATTTTCTTCTGGCATGCAACCCACACAATTCATGTGGCATTTCTGCTGTGTTTTGTTTACTTTAAAACCCTGGTGCAGATTCTGCTTTGCCACTTGTCAAAGGTATTTTCCTGTAATTATTCAACTCTTTTATGGGAAAAGTTTAAGAGAAGGTTAGTAAGCAAGTAAAGCTGGCAACCTTAGTCAAGGGTGACCTGATGGTTCCTTTTCAATAGCTATTACACCTAGGTGTTGGGGATGGGAACAACTCCTTTCTCTGGATTGCTCCACTTTATCCTTGATCTTTACCATATAATGCTGAGTGCTAAGCAAGGCAGCATCAAGTACTATTATTTGAGTCTTTGGTATGACTTGACCTAGGATTGAACCTTGGTCTCCCAGACCATTGATGAACACTCTACTCATTAAGCCAATGGCCCGGTACTCTGACATAAAACTTGCAGTTTTCATAGTCACCAGTTCTTTTGCTATACTTTTCACTAGCCTGTTGCTATGTAGACCCAGAGTGTGGCACAAGTGTCTTACAAGTATATGTCACCATAATCCAACAACACACTGATGCCTTACAATCTTATCATCTTATGCACCTTGTATATTTTTCACAAGTTGAAAAAGTCATTCTTCAGGATATGAGTTGAAATTTAGGTGATAAAAATGTCTATCATCTTTCAAGATGTGGTAGTCATCATACATACATATATATATTTGGAAGTAAATTATGGAAATAAATCTGACAGTATGAAGAAAATAAAAAACAAAGTATTCCAAATGTGATGAATTTATTATGATGGTAAAGTCAATGGTAAAGTCAATGTTAAAACATTATTATGATGGTAAAGTTAACATTAATAATAACATCAATCATTGTTGAAGCAACAATTTTTCTCCTTCGCCAATGGCCCAGGAGACCGAGGTTCAATCCCAGGTCGAATCATACCAAAGACTCAAAAAATGGTACTTGATGCCTCCTTGCTTAACACTCAGCATTATAAGGTATGGATAAAGGGTAAATAGCTATGGATTAAGTGTAATAGCTATTGAAAAGGAAGCCTTCAGGTCACCCTTGACTATAAAATCCTGATGAAGGTATAATAAAACTGAAACATTTTAACACTGACTTTACCATCATAATGAATTATCACATTTGGAATACTTTGTTTTTCTATTTTCTTCATATATATATATATATATATATATATGAATGTATATATATATATGTGCATGTGTGTGTATGTATGTGTTAGTGTGTGTATAAATATATGAATAAATAAAATAATCAGAGGGTGTATTTTTTATATGAAATTTGCTAATGTTTCAGTCTCTACTACCATCTTTAGGGCAGTGTTATAGACTTTTTTTGTTTCATCATTATTAAAATAATGAGAGAAGAGAAAATAGATGGAGTGAAAGAATCATAACCGATCAATCAATTTTCTCTTCTACTGTTATTCCAATAAAAACATCCATCATTGTTCTCCATCATAAAGTCTTGATGAAGGTTTGATAAAACCGAAACATTTTAACATTGACTTTACCATCATAAATAAATTCAACACTAGTGGAATACTTTATTTTTTTTATTTTCTTCATACTGTCAGATTTATTTCCATAATTTACTTCCAAATATATATATATATATATATATATATATACATTATAAAAATTTATTTCTACAAAAAAAATCAAGCTGACTAAGTGCAGCACTTGATTTGGCCAGAGTGAAAAAAGGAGAAGGAATCCCAGACAAAACAGCACCAAAAAGTTACTTCTACTTTTTGTCGAGAACTACTATTAGGACCCTCAGTACAAATTGAGGGACTGAACTGAAAGCAAGAAAAATTATCAAGCAGATAGGTTTTGTCACTCACTTCTTGAATAGGTGGTACATATTTTAAAAAAGGCAAGAAGCTTCCCATGAAATAAAAGTAAAATTAAATGAAAGTTGACTACTGAAATTCTACCAAGTTAAACAACTGAAAGAAAATTCAACCGAGAATTCAGCTGAAAAGAACTTTAAAGAAGACTCACAATTTAATGAACTCTGAAACATTTCGATAAAACCAAAATCAAAAGAAAAATACTCAAATTCAAAGAACTTTGTTTCCCAGACACTCTCTCAGATAAGTTCCAGCAAATTGCACTAAAATTTGCAACACTTTATCCTTTCTCTCCCTTTCTTTCTTGTTTCTTTTATATAAAATTCCTTTTTAAAAACTTTATTGTCTGTGTTATCTTTCCAAATCAGTATTCGAACTAGAAAGCTGCAGAACTTACTGTTTGAACTTACCATTTGAACTTACCATTTAATATTGCACACTAAAGCCCCTGAAAAACATCACCCAGATAAGTACTAAACTTGGCTTTAGTGTCGCTCTCTTATATCAAATTTTATTCTCTCTCTAAAATTCCTTAAATATATATATTTATATAAAGTATCTTTTTAGTTCCTGGTGACATATTGAGTATGGAAATATTGTGGTGAGGCATATGTGTAATTGTTACCTCAGGGAATTAAGTCAAAGTAGCTTTATTGTTAAAATATATAGGTCTCTAGAACTTGTTCTTGTTTATATTTTAGAGAAAAAAATGGCAACGGCTGGCTTACTCTATTATTTTCTTCAGTTTTCTCAAATTTTCTGTTGAGAATAATTCATAATGTTTCTTTCAGTTTAAAACACTTTTTTTATTACTGAGTTTATACCTATCATTCTTATTCTTACATTTTAATTCATTGATAAGCAAAAAGTCAGAAACAAGCTTTTATTACTTATATATATATATATATATATATATATATATATATATATGAATAATCAACTAATCATGAAAGTGTTTAAACTACATGCATGACTGATTCCTTGTCTATAGATACACCTGTTCTTATACAGTAACAGTCTAATTTTTTTTTTTTTCTGAACAAAAATTACACTATGTAATACAAATTTTATTCCTGGATAGTATGTGTCATTTCTTAATTGTTTATATTGTAAAACTATAGAAAATGGGCATTATTTCTTTAAAACTTTGCTTTTCTTCCCATGATTATGAAATTTAGAAATTAATCTATTTTCTAAGTAAAAATGAGTAAATTTGCATATTTTCATTTACATAAGGTAAGACAACATGTAAATCAAAACCACAACTTTAATATATTTGGTTTAAAATTTGGCCATTAAGTTTAGGTACATTAATTTTTGTAGAGTGAGTTTAGAGCTTCTTTTAACAGGTTTTGGTTCAAAGAATTAATTTGTACAAATAAAACCTTAAATTGTCCAATTTTTTTAGAACTACTTTAAAAACATTTTGTTGTTGATTATCAGTATAATTCTATTTTTGAAACATTTTCAAATTAGATGTTTAGCTTAAAATTTTTAGAACTTCAAAATCTTTATTTCTAAAATTGTTATTTATTTGATTTTTGAACAATTTAAAAACTCTAATTTTGAAATAGTTTAGTTTTAGGGGGTGGGGATTGTAACTTTATTTTTAGTTTTATCATTTTTTAATTCTAATATCTTTACTACTTATAAAGTATAGAGCAATCATTAAACAGTGCACTATTCAATTTATTAAAAATTGCATTTATGAGATAGGTAATAAGTTTACTAGTCGAGTTCCTATAATTTCTGACAGGATTATTTATATATGGATCACTATCTCAATCTAGGATCAGAGTGTAGTATCTATGTTCTCTGTCAATGATTGAAGTGTCACACTCCAGCACTTCTGCTTAGTGTAGCATCTGTCCCTGTTAAAATCATACTGCTATTTTTTAAATTATAAGATATCAAATTAAAAAAATATACCATTAAAAAATTAATTAAAAAATCAAATTAAAATTTCAGCAGACACCATCAAACAAACAGGATGAAGGGATAGTAAGAAAGGAGTACCTCAGAAGAACAAAAAATCTTATCAAAGGAATAAATACCTGGTCAGTCCCCCAAATAAGATACTCTGGACCATTCTTAAAATGGACAAAGGAGGAACTCAGACAAATGGACTAAAGGACAAGAAAGTTGATTATTCACAAGGCCTTATATCCAAGAGATGAAATAGATAGACTATATGTGACAAAGAAAAAAGGAAGAAGAGGACATTGAAGATTACATGGATGCATCAATGCGAGAACCTACATGATAAAGAGTAAAGAACAACTAATTACAGCTGCCAGTAACAACATTGATAACAGAAACAAATGAAAATACCACAAAAACTAGGAAATAAAGATGAGAAGAAAAACAACTACAAGGATATTTGAAATGACAAACTGTCAATTCTTACATCAGAAGATATGAACATGGCTGCGAAAGAGAAATCTTAAGAGAGAAACTGAATCTCTTCTAATAGCAGCATAAAACAACGCCATCAGGACTAATTATATTGAAGTGAAAATTGATAATACATAATGGAAAAGTAAGAGTAAGTTATGTAGTGACTAAGATGAAATGGTAAAACACATAATAAGCAAATGCAACAAACTAGCACCAAAAGAGTACCTGACTACACACAACTGGTTGTGAAAGGTGACCCACTGACAATTGAAATTTAACCATATTACCAAATAGTATATGCAGAAACCAGAATCCATCCTTAAAAATGAGATGGTTAAAATTCTCCAGGATTTTGAGATACAAAAATGTCACCTAATCCTGGCGAGAACACTAGACCTAGTGTTAATTAAAAAGAAAAAAGAACTTGCCATCTAGTGGATTTTGTCATAGTGAAATATATCACCTTGACCTGTAATGAACCTGGTGGATGTTGTTGACTGATACATTTGGCTGTAAATAAAATCAACAATGTGATGATTGGAAAACAAGCCATGCATGTGTGTAAGCTGTGACCAATGGAGAACAAGCTTGCATGGGTGTAAACCATGACCAATTAAAAACAAGCATTGCATGGTTGTTAGCCATGACCAATGGAAAGCAAGCAATGCATGGTGTAAGCTGTGACCAATGAAAAGCAAGCAATTTGTGGGTGAAGCTGTGACCAATGAAAAACAAGCATTGTGTGTTGAGTTGTGTGGGAGTTTTATGACTATATAAGGTCAAGAATTTTGGCTGAAGTCAATTCCCACTTGCTGTTCCGACTCTCAACAGCTCGTTTGTGTGTGCAAACTCTCTCTCAGATTGCTCTCCTGCCCAACACAAGCATTACTGTCAAAGAATAAAAATTTAAGTTTATATTTTTTATATACATGTTCCTCATTGTTTGTCAAGACCCAACAGTACTACACTACAATAGACCGCGGAGTAGAAATAAAAGAAATCAAAAAGATGGTCAAATACTTGGATCTCGCAAGAGAGCAGGAAAAGTTGTGGAACATGAAGGTGATGGTGATGCCAATTGTAGGTGATGCATTTGGAATGGTCCCCAAAGGTTTGGAAGCGGGACAAGAAGAATTGGAAATCAGAAGAAGAATCAAAAACATCCAGACTACTGCATTGTTGAGAATTGCTGGAATACTCAGAAGTGTCCTGGAAACCTGAGGAGACTTGCTATCATTTGGACTTCTCTGAAAGACCACCGGCATTAGCCAGTGGGAAAAACTCACTAGGGGTAAAATAATAAACTCTGTTTGATTCTATGTGTAAATGATAAAATATAGTATTATTACAATGACTACTTCTAATAATGATGATGATAATAATGATATAATGATAGTAAAAATATACTTTTCCAACAACTACTACAACTAAGGTGTTTGAAGTAACATATTTTCCCAATTGCAAATATTTTAACAAAGTGTCCTTTATTTTTCTAGCTGAGTTGTTGGATTCTTTTTTATTTTTTATTATTATTATTATTATTATTATTATTATTATTATTATTATAATAACAACAACAACAACAACAATACTGCTAGTAGTAGTAGTAGTATTTGTGGTAGTGTTGCCTTCAAAGTATTAATAAAAACATATATATTACTACAAGAACAAATTTGTTTGAGATGAAATATAGATAAGGTTGAACAGGTAAAATATTTATAATTGTGAAAATTATTCATCCTTAAAAATATTTGGTGTGTCTAAAAGTACTCAGTTTCTCTTTTTTAAAAAAAAGCTTAAAGATTTTTAAAAAACTTACAGATTTGATACATGGGAGAAAACTTTTTGATAAAAGAATTCTAGAAACTTTTGTACGCATCTAATAAACTATATAGTAACAAAGCTTAAAAGGTCACCTCACTATTAGATAATGTATTTATTAATGCAAAAGCATGTAAGCAAACAAACAACATATATATATATATATATATATATATATATATATATATGGAAGAAAATAATGGACAGTAATCCGACAATTTGTGAAGAAAAATTGACAACAAATAATCCAAATAGAAAGTGGGGATTTATAGTGAAACAAAGTCAGTCGACACTATAGCGTTTCAGTTCTGCTGAACCATCATCAGGACTGAGGGGTATTATTAGTGATGTTAAGTGTAGATGGATGTATAAAAAGCGTAAAAATATATAAAAATTTGGAAAAGTTGTACAACAAGAAAAGTTGGCTGTTTATGACAAGAAAAATTGGCCGTTTGATCAATGAATCAGCGTTCGTTTCTTTAAAATACGTCACCTGATATTAGAAACATTGTGCATAATCCACTTTCCGTTAGTTCATCACGAGATTTCGAATCATTCCTCGTTTTCAACGAAATTCAAATCATATAAATCTGTTTTTTTTTGTTGTTTTTTTAATATTAATGTATATGCCTAGGAAAATCCTAAAATATGAATATAAGCTTCAAGTCACAGACTTATGCAATCCAAGAAAATGTTGAAATGAATGAAAAACGCTGGACATTTAGGTAGGTGTGATTTTTCTTGTGTAAAGTTGGTTATAGAAGTCTTCTTGTTTTTGTTATCTCTATGCTCCAAAACGGAAAGACTCCTGCTGCAGATAGCATGCATCTAGAAGTTATTAAGAGAGGAATATCCTATGGAAACTTTATCAAGCTCATATCTACTTTGCATAATGAAGGCATCAGTCAGCTTAAGAAAACTTTCAGAAACATTTGAGGTTGGGAACAGAGTGAAACAGGGCTGTACTTTAGTCCTTCACTGATCTCAATTTTTTTTTTTTGAGTCTTATCTGATGCCATTCTCTGATTCCACCCAAGGACTATGGACAGAAAGCAGACCGGAAGTAAACTTGTTCAATCAATTTAGGTCTGAAAGAAAGACCAGAAATGTTCTGGTATGTGAGCTCATGTTTATTGATGACACTGCCTTTGTGGCACACAACCACCTAGATACACAGGAAATAATCATCTGTTTCTTGAAATCTGCAGAAGCTGAAAATTAACCTAAAAAAACTGCAGTTATGTACCAACCCCCTAAAGAATTTCATGACATTGCCAAAGACATATAGATAGAAGGCAAGGTACTAACCCAAGTAAACAAATTCAAATTTCAAGACTCCACAGTCACCAACAACAACAGATTTCTTCGTAAAAACTGAATATGCAGAGTACTGAACAACAGTTCTCTCAAACCTCCTATATGGCACAGAAACTTGGACAGTATACAAAACAGATGTCCAAAGACTTTACATATAATATAATGTACTTCTTGCACAAAATATCAAATGTCAAGTGGTGGCTGCATATCCCAAATAAATTCACCCTGGAGAAAACTAAACTCCCTGGTATATACAATATACTCACCCAATGCAACCTACGATGAGCTAGCCACTTGAATAGACTTAAGGACAGCAGACTGTGCTCTCTACTTAGAGAAGGGTTACATAAAACTAGTAGACCAAAACCCAAGCATAAGGAAATCATCAAGAGAAACCTAGGTATCATGAACATCTCTTTATACAATTGGCAATACCTGTCCTAAAATTGAAAAAAAAAACTGAAGGAAAAATCAGCAGAACATCATCATTGGATAAAATTGACAACAACTACTACTACTTTTACTAGTAGTAGTAGAAGTAGTAGTAGTTGAATAGAGCTTAGCATACTGAATATAAAATAATTTTAACCGTAAAAAATATCTGTGAGCCTTAAAAACAGACAAGAAGTTTTGTTTGTCTTAGAATATTCATGGTGTTACAAATAGATTTGCAAAAACAAATATTGAAACCATGAAGAGAATGATGTAAATATATATGAATTGTGTAAAACAATATATTCTTTATTGAAATCTAAGATTTATAAAAACAGATCAAAACACTTCAAACTATAAATATAATGTTTAAAAATTCTTAAATTTTTATATTGTGTATGAAATATGAGGATCATTAAATAAGTTTCCAGACTTTTTTTTGTATGGGCACTTTTATTGATAGTATACATATGAAACTCTAGTCCCTTTCCAAGTAATCTCCTCTGGCTGCAATGCACTTATTGTACCATTCCAACAACTTCTCGAAGGCCCCATGGAAGTCCTCTTGTGTGAGTGTGTCAATGACCTTTGTCACAGCCTCTTTCATCTCCTCAATTGTCTCATAATGACAGCCTCTGAGCTTAGGGAATAACCAAAAGTCACAGGGAGCAAGGTCTGGACTATAGGAAGGCTGAGGAACTGTGTTGATGCCCATCTTGGTCAAATAGTCTGTGACAAGGATGGAGATGTGGACTGGTACATTGTCCTGGTGGAAATGCCACTGACCTGGATTGAACAGTGCTGGCCTCTTCCGACGGAATCTCTTCCTGAACTCCCTTAAAACCTCAACATAGTAACCCTTACCCTAACCCTTTGGCCAATCAACTCTGGTGTTCAGACTTCCTTACTCCTCCCACACCTCTCATCATCCCTCACAGACTCCCTGCCTTCCTTGAATCTCTTATGCCACTCAAAAACTGAGGCTTGGTTCATGCAAGATGCTCCAAGAGCAGTCTGAAGCATTCCATATGTTTCTCTGGCATTTTTTCCAAGTTTAAAACAGAATTTTATTGAATATCGTTCTTCTAAAGTGTCCTCACATCCAGATTACATTTTTGAAATTCACCAGTTGTGACAATCAGGCTTTAGTAGGGTGTATTCCAATTCCTGCTGTAGCTGTTCATTTGAAGCTGAAATCATAAAAACTGATCAGTCATCTCATAAGATGTATAGCAATAACATACTGAATTTTCAAGAGCCAACAACAATTTAAAATGTCTGTCCAAAATAGTCTGGAAACTTATTGAATGCACCTCATAATTATAAAATTGAAAATATTTGAAGATAACATGAACATATATATATATATATATATATATATATATATATGTGTGTATGTGTGTGTGTGTGTGTGTGTGTGTGTGTGTATGTACTCCCTATCAGAAGTTATTAAGCAAATCACATATACTTCACATTAACTTCAATAATTTAAATTTGGTTTGAAAAAAAGTCAAATTCAAAATTGTCAATTAAGATTTCCAAAACAAAGCCTCTGTTAAAATTTTATGGTAGTATAAATATGTTTTATTGATGTTATTGAAGTTATTTGATATATTCTAAAAAAAACTGCCATCTAAAATTATTAGCCAAAACCAAAAAATCACATTTTACTTCAATAGAAAGATAATATAACCATTAAAAATTGATCAATACCTATAACAAATAACAAAAACATATGATAAGTCCTTGAATCTTTTACATTTTAATATAGTGACCTTTCTTCTCCATAAAAACCAGTAATCTTTTATCCATTGGTTTTGTTTATTTTTTTTACTTCAGCAGGTTCAATTTCCAACATGGTAGTTTTAATTGCTTTCCATAGGTTTGCTTTGCTGATATTGTTTTCCACCTTTATATAATTTCATCTTCACAATTGACCATAGATTTTTGATCAGATTCAAATCAAGACTTGATGGTGGCCATTCCATTATCTTCTTTACTGTAAATCGTTTATGCTCAAAGAATTCACAGGTAAGCTTAGATACATGAGAAGGAGCATTGTTGTGCATAGATACACACTTCCCTTAGGAACTGTAAGAATGGAACTTGTACCATGCAAAGAAAGTCTTGCCCATAAAACTGCAATAGTTAGCAATAGTTCAATTCCTTCATCAACTTAGAATGATCCAATAATGGTTTGGTTGACAATTCCAGCTATATCATCACACTACCACCGCCTTGTTGCCTTCTTTTAACCACAGTCACATCTGAATTGAATCAGATCTATCTTTTGGCCCATCCATCACATCCATTAAAAGTCACTCAAGGTTCATTCTTGAAAACTACTTTTAAAAAGTCAATTTTCATGTATTTTTTTTTTTTACCTAATCTTGATACTTTAAAATATTTGCTTTTGTGAGAGGAATTTACCTTGGAGATTTTTTACAGATCCCAACTCCTTGTGGGTCATTTAATACTGAAATTTGATATTAAGAATTTACACACAGTCATATGGTTTCAAGTATTCCTATTCGATACAAATAATTTGCACACAATTATATGGTTTCAAGTAACAATTCCAGTTTATTTATAATCATTTGTTTGCACACTGTTATCCTATTTACCAACCCCTCCGCTCGGGCAGGATATGACACAAGGTCAATTTTTTAAGCGGAGTTTAACAGGTTTGAATTCAGAGTTTTCCTTATCCTAGACTAGTTGCCTCACCAAGGCTGAAGAACCTAGTCTGTCCTACTATTTACCCATAGCTGAAGGGAGAATAATTGGATTCATACTGTCCCCAAGGGTATTAGTGCTATGTGAAATGCAATCATTAACGTCCAGGATTTGAACTCGAGTCGCCGTGTCCATTTCCTATGACGATAACCATTACACCACGGGCACCTCCTTTGTTTGCACACTGTTATATGTTATCAAATATTACAATCTAATAATGGTCTAATAATGATCTAATAATAATTTTGACATATAGATGGGATCCTAACAAGTACTACAACTTTGTTTCAGAGTGGACCTTGGAGTAATAGTAATAAAAGAGTACTTACACTCCACAAAACTTTGAAACCGGAACCTCACCACTGGATACAATTTGCAGTCGTACCCAAGACACCCGTTTTTTTTAGGTGGGGTCTTACCCTCTGCAATGGATAGGTAAAGCCTTCAGGTATTTTTTTCAAAAGCTCCATGTATCAAAAGATATAGAGAAATCTATTGGTATGTTCATTTCCAGTCCTGTATGAACATAACATATGTAGTGTTAAAGCATTTTAGCAATGACCCATTGATTTATTTGAGTCCACTTCAAAATGAGACTTTTGCTACTTGGACCTCATGGCACTTTGCCTGATAGCTCAACCACTCAGCCAGTCCCTGATTTCTATATTATATCAATATTAATCTGTAACACATCAACAAAAAATTGCTTCTTAAACTATCTCAGTGTCTCTTGTTATTGATTTGTCAAATTTCAAAAATATAAAAATAAGAAATCCTCAACAGTTATTTACTATTATCAGACAAACCTTTGATTTAGAAGACCAAGATCTTTACCAGTTTAAGGGCAGACAATACCATTATTTGAATATATAAGCTTTTTAAAAATACAAGTTATCAACAAAGCTATTATTTATTTATAATGATAAAAGACCTAATTGAAAATGAGCAGCAAACCTGATATATTTGTCACAATTTGATTTTTAAAACTGAATCGACAAATTAGTTATTTTCATTAAAAAATCACTAAATTTACAAAGAAATAATAATAATAATTATAATAATAATAATAATAATAATAATAATAATAATAATAGGAATTCTACTAAAAGTAAATAAGTAGTCTCCAAAATGATATCTCATTGGCATAAACCATTTTATAAAATTCTATCACACACACACACACACACACACACACACACACACACACACACACACACACACACACACACACACACAACTTTATATATATGCAAGTCAACAGAAAAGTTCATAGGCTGATCAAGATACTCACATGGAATGTGATCAAATGAAATGTGCTTTTCAACATAGTCTCCTTTGCAGTCCACACACTTCTTTCATTAGTGTTACAATGCTTGGGTCTAATTGGTAAATAAAGTCATCAACACTTGATATGACATCATCATATGAATTTTTCAGCCTATGAATTTTTCAGCCCACACATTTATATCAGATTTTATGATAGATTATATAAATCATCAATTAGGTTTAGTAGTGATGAGAAAGGATGAATAATTTACTAATATTTTCAAACTGTTTTGTTTTAATTGTTTGGACTGTTTGGACAATTGTTTGGGAATTAGAAATCTCATGGAAATTTTCAAATGAAAATATGGTGGTTTTAAAAACAAAACAACTGTTTTATTAGAATCAAATAAGTTAAGAAAGATAGCATGTTACAAAGGAGACAAATGATCAAGAAATAAGTAACTAGTTGATTTCTCAAGGGCAGACATCTTTTGGTTTCAATGGTCATCTTGAGTGGCCTAGATATGTCACCTTGGCAACTGCTTATTAAGACTGGAAAGTTTCCTTCTCCCCTAAAAAAGAATATAAATGAACATTCACCATCTTTAATGGCTATATCTCCTTTACTGGCAAAGTTCCAATTCATCAGATATTTAGTTTATTCTGCAATCTTTATCAAGTGCCAAGGCAAATGGATTACTCACAGAATTCAAATAGCACCTCCTGTGGTCTGCCAGTTTACTGATAAAGTCAACTCCTTAAGTTGTTGATCAAATTTAAACAATAAGATAATATAGCTTTCATCTATTATAGAAACATTATACTTGATATAAACTATAAATATAATACACTATTAATCATTTTCACTTGTATTATCCTTCATCTTTTTAATTACAGTTGCTTTTTATCACAACTCACACTTATTAAAATCAAGCTCTGTCAATCATTATTACTACTCATTTTCATTAGTATGATCCTTCATCTTCCTAATTCCACTTGCTTTTTATCACCTCACACTTTTTTAGATCAAGCTCTGTCAATCATTATTATTAATCATTTTCACTAATATCATCTTTTGTTTTCCTAATTACAGTTGCTTTTTATCACAACTCACACTTTTTAAAATCAAGCTCTATCAATCATTATTATTAATCATTTTCACTAGTATTATCCTTCATCTTCCTAATTCCACTTGCTTTTAAACACAACTCATACCTTTTTTGATCAAGCTTTGTTAATCATAATTATTAATCATTTTCACTAATATCATCTTTCATCTTCTTAATTCCAGTTACTTTTTATCACAACTCACAGTTTTTTAGATCAAGTTCTGTCAATCATTATCATTAATCATTTTCACTTGTATTATCTTTTGTCTTCCTAATTCCAGTTGATTTTTGATGCAACTTACTTCAGTAGTCACTTCTATGACAAGGAACAGTGTACATCAGAAATAAGAATAAACTCTCACAGAGGCTCAAGCCTTGTTCTAATTATCAGTTGCTTTATTATCTAAGCTAGAAGAACGTGAATGGTATCACAGTTAAAATAACACATATAAAACTATTCAATACACCTATCTCTGATTGGTTGGAAACATATTGGTTATTATTGTTTTACACACTTATTTTATATGATGCTCTGTCAATCAGGGGATAGTCTTGATGGTATTTTAGCTAAAAGTGCTAGACTGTGACATCATAGTAAGTGAATTTGAACACAAATTGTGCTATTACATTTATTTTTGGACTAAAACCCTTTGGAAAGGTATGAACCTTTAGTGTTTCGGGAAATGGTTATACTTCTCTAACACTATATATTTTAGGCAACACAAATGAATAACGAAACTTCTTTTTAACAACACAACAAAGAAAGGTTTATTATAGTAGCAAGCGTAAAGAAGTGAGAGTTAGAATGTGTCTCTTTTGTGTCACTGGTCAGTATGCTGGTCCTTGGTGTGTAGGAAGCATGTTTGAAGCTAGCAGCAAGCGAAGGGTTCCAAGTGGAATCAGTGGCAGTCATGAGAGAGAGATGTGTTTCTGCTGCTAGCTCAAGGCCCTCTGACTTTGTCCGTTCTACCAAAAGGGACTAAAAAAATAGTTCCTGAGAGGGAGAAAGAATTAATGCGCTTTGCCAGTTGATTGGTCAGTGAGTGACTGACTCTCTTAGCAGGGGCATTGATTCGCGAAAGGAAATAGATCTGTAGCTGCTACAAACTCTTTATTTCCCCAAGCTATGGCTTAAACAGTACCACGACAGTTCATCTCCAAGGATGGCTTTGGTATTAAAAAATCAATGAAGGTTGATATGCATTAAACAAAGAAACCAAACCAAAATTAGACCTGTCACTCATTATTACAAATAATTTTCAATTGTATTATCCTTCATCTTCTCAATTCTAGCTGCTACAAACCCTTTATTTCCCCAAGCTATGGCTTAAACAGTACTACGACAGTTCATCTCCAAGGATGACTTTGGTATTAAAAAATCCATGAAGGTTGATATGCATTAAACAAAGAAACCAAACCAAAATTAAACCTGTCACTCATTATTACAAATAATTTTCAATTGTATTATCCTTCATCTTCTCAATTCTAGGTGCTTTTTTATCTCAACTTTCTTTATTTGTCACAGCATCAAACTGCAAACATTAGAAACAAGAATAAAGAATTAGCTCCTTGTGAGACTTGAACCCACGTCCACTTTTGTCTTAGAGAAACCTCATTCTATAAACTGTTTTACCAATAATTTCAAGTATTCCTATCTAATACTAATAATTTCTAAGCAATTATATGATTGGTTCATTTTACAGCATGTGAACCCTTGTTGTATTATCTTCTAGTAAATTCTGTTTAACAATTATGTTCTCCAATTATATATGGTACAGGGTGGAGTGACTAAAGTGCTGAACTACAACCTTGATGTAAGTGAGTTCAAACTCCAGTCACACTACTATATTCACTTTCAGGCTAATACCTTTGGTAAAGGTATGATGTCCCATATTTCCCTAGCTATTGGTTCAATACTATCACTGCTATTCTTCTATAGTGATAACTTTGGCATTAAATAATCCATCAAAGTTGATAGGTCATTAAACAAAGATATGAAAGATAAACACAGTACAAAAATATCTTCAAAATCATTTTAAACAGGTAAACACTTCATACTTAATTGCAATATTAATGTTTTAAGTGTCAATACATTCATGTTGCTCAAAATTATTTTAAAAACCATCTCAAATACGTTAACTGGTATTATTGCTACTCCTGGTCAGAATCAGCCTGGGGATAATAACATCAAAGAAGTGACAGATATCTAGAAGTGGAGCCTAATCATTAATTGTGATTTAATGCCATACCAAAGACATAGATAGATAGATGTGCTTGTTCATAATAAATTCTATACAATAACAATATGTAGTAAATTAAATAACCATTATAAATAAATGTTACATTATTTTATCAAATATATTTAGTAAGCAATAAAACTTAGTCATGTTTATTTGCTAACATTATTAACACACAGAAGTTGAGTACATGAAGTAATTTAGCTTTTTGCTAAGATGTGGTACAAGGCTGAATGAATGGGGCACCCAATGAGACTCAAACTCACTGATGAAGGTTTGCTAGTCTTGGTTGCTAACTATTACACTGTTGCGGAGGCCAGATAAATATACCGGTCCCCGCAAACTTTTGAAATATAAGTGATTGACAATGAACTAGGCAAGAATGACAAAACAAGGGTGTTGCTTCAAAAGGCCAAACTTTATTATGGCGAATCGCAATCAGAAAAGCGTACAGCAAACAATCGCCAAGGCCGGATGGTGATCGTTGGAGCAGGATCTAGTCACTGGAGCATGTCTGGATAGCTGGTACAAGACTATTATTTGTTGGATAGATGGTCCCTGGTGCAGGACTGGTTTCCGCTGGTGCAGGAAGATGGTCGCTGGTTTAGGATTGGTATCTGCTGGTGCAGGAAGGTGGTCGCTGGTCCAGGACTGGTAATTGCTGGTATCTGCTGGTGCAGGAAAGTAGTCATTGGTTCAAGACTGGTAGTTGCTGGTGCAGAACTGGTAGCTGCTGGTATCTACTGGTGCAGGAAGGTGATCACTGGTGCAGGAAGGCGGTCACTGGTGTAGGACCAGCAGCTGCTGGTGCAGAACTGGTAATCGCTGGTGCAGGAAGGTCGCTGGTGCAGGGCTGGTAGCTGCTGGTGCAGAACTGGTATCTGCTGATATCTGCTGGTGCAGGAAGATGGTTGCCGGTGCAGGACTGGTAGCTGCTTCTACAGGGAAGTGGCCGCCAGTGCAGGAATGGTAGTTGCTGCTGCAGTGAAGTGGTCGCCGGTACAAGAAGGTAGCTGCTGGTGCCGTCTCAAAGAGTATAAGACTTTTTGAATTAGCCCTGAAAAGGTCTGTTAGATTGAGA
Source organism: Sepioteuthis lessoniana (assembly GCA_963585895.1). Lineage (NCBI taxonomy): Eukaryota > Metazoa > Mollusca > Cephalopoda > Myopsida > Loliginidae > Sepioteuthis > Sepioteuthis lessoniana. The sequence continues at coordinate 287,165 of CAUZXS010004190.1, forward strand.
GGCTGGTAGTTGTGTCTGTTGTATTGTGCCATCTCAGGAGGTGTTTGGATAGACTTTCTGAGAGGCTGGCAATCTTCCTGTGTTGTCTGCGGCTGGAATCAGAATGTCTGCTTTAAGGGAAGCCTTGAGCAGTCCTCGTGGGCAGCTGCTACTGATTAGGCTTCAGTCGTAGAACAACCAGGGGAGAATCTGCTTTCTCCCACACCCATGGCTGATGTTCAGCCCAACTGATTTGACCTGGTTTGATACCACTGCTTTTATAGCTACTGTGTGCTACTACACTATGTGGTCTATGTTGGATGACCTTGCTTATTATTACTATATTATAGTGAGAAACATCATTCTAATTTGACCATGTGTTTTTAAATAATACCTATTTTGTCCATTAGTTGAAGACTGTCCTTAGAAAGACAGGCTGAATTTAATATTTAAAAAAAGTTCTATGCTGAGCGATTTAGTCCCTTAATGATTTGTTCCTAAATACTATTGGGTCCCAACATCATGAATCATTACTTCTTGGTATGAATCCAATTATTCTCCCTCCAGCTATGGGTAAATAGTTGGGCAGACTAGGTTCTTCAGCCTTGGTGAAGCGACTAGTCTAGGAGAAGGAAAACTCTGAATTCAAACCTGTTAAACTCTGCTTAAAAATTGACCTTGTGTCATATCCTGCCCGAGCGGAGGGGTTGGTAAATAGGATTACTTCTTGGAATGGGGTTTGTTTGTTTTGTTTTTGTTTGGGTTATGAGTAGTCGGTTGACTACGATAACACCATCCGAAGTGCCTATCTACATGAATCCATTTTCCACATATCTGATACTTAATCTTTCTCATTCAGAATGCTTATATTAGAATTGTTCTTCTCCAGTTAAGAGAAAATTTCAAGTGCAGTGGTCAGTAAAGAAGCTCATGCTGACAGTGTTATGGGACATAAAAGGGCCCATCACTATTGACTTCCTTGAAAAAGGTGCAGCTGTTAAAAGTGCTTCCTATTGCCAACTCCTAAGGCAAAATTCACTTTATTTATTGAATGACTCCTGTATATATATATATATATATATATATATATATATATATATATATATATATAAGATTCTGGAGCCCGACAGTCAGTAAAGAAGGTTATGCTGACAGTCTTCTGGGACATGAAAGGACCCATTACAAAATAAATAAACTCTGTTATATAAGCTGCACACAGACTACTTTTCATTGTGTCAAAGTGTCATTTTGTCAGTGTTGTCCCATGAAGAGATATACTTAAATATCTGCAGAAATGTGAGGGATGTACTCACTTTTGTGATACACTGTATATATATATATATAAAGGTAAAAACGGAAGAAAAATACATGTTTGATGGTTTGTTTATTGTGCTAACATATCTCAACTTCAAGGTTTTTGTCTGAATACAAAAATATTTTATCAAAATTATTTTAAGTATGGGAAATAATTATAACAGATAAAATTTTTGATTCAGTTGGAAGTTTTTATAAGGACCAATAGATGTTGTTATGAGTAAACAAAATAATACACGTTGATATGATCTAAATACATTATGCCATATGATGGAATTTTTTTAAAAAGTAAATGGTGTTTTGTGGTTTAAGAAATGGATTTGTAGTGTTCTATCATTTTAGATGTTCAGAGAAGGAGGTGGCCAACATTCTGTAGGATCCAGACTGTCTTCTGGGATATGAAAGGACCCATGAAAATGTGTTTACTTGAAAACAACTAACTCCTTAAGCAAAACTCACCTTATTTATTGAATGAAACTTATATCTCACAAGAGTGATATCAGTCTGATTTGAAATAGAATGCTATTAATGTTGAAGAATGCTAAGGAAATTTCATTTTTTCGTCTCATTTTATCATTTGAAAATATATTTTAGATGAACATTCAACATATATTATATTACACTAAAGATAGTTTTTAAAAAATGAAATATTGGCATATCATCTTACATAAAAACATATCATATATAAAAAAACACATCTTCTGAATATTTTGTTTTATTATGCTTTGTGTGTGTGTGTGTGTGTGTGTGTGTGTGTGTGTGTGTGTGTGTGTGTGTGTGTGTGTGTGTGTGTGTGTGTGTGTGTGTGTGTGTGTACTAATAGAAATAAGGCAAAAGAAATATTATTTTAAAATATATGCAATAGAAATATAGAAATATACATGCAATAGGAATATTATTTTTCTAAATGTATACAAATATTTTCAAAATATTTCAATTTCAATTCAAAAAATTCCAATTTTTCAAATATTTTCAAAAGAATAATTTTCATAGCTAAGTTCAACTATAGTCAAATTCTTAGTACTATGCCCTGTGAAAATATATGCAAATTCATTGCTATGTCCTGTAAATAAAAATATAAAATGCAGGAACAAGGAAGGAATTTTCTGATTTTATTCACAAAAATTTCCTTTGTATTGTTCTAATACCAGTTCATAAAATTACATAACATTTCATGATGATTTAATAATTTTAAAGTAATGTCTTTTAAACAGTTATTTTTTTTTTTGCTGGAAAATATTACACTGGGATCAGTCAAAAACTGGAAAGACAGCAGTGAAATGGTTAATATAATGTGTGTGTGGGTGAGGGGTATATATCTATGTATGTATAAAAGTATATATATTAGATTGGAAGGCAAAGGTGTTCCTATAAAATTTACATTAATTATCATAATATTTTATCATGCTTTAAAAAAAATAAAACTAAAAAAAATGTAAGTGATCCACTGGGAGATGCGCAAGAAATTCAAATTTGACCCTATGAACAAATGGTATATGCACAACCTGTCCTAGAAAATAAAACACATAAACTCCTATGGGACTTTGACATACACACGGATCACCTAATCTCAGCCAGAAGATCAGACTTAATAATAATCAACAAAAAAAAAGAGAACTTGCAAAATTGTTGACTTTGCTATCCCGGATGACCATAGAATAAAACTGAAAGAATGTGAAAAGAAGGATAAGTACCTCGACCTTGCTAGGGAATTGAAAAACCTATGGAACATGCAGGTGACAATTATATCAATTGTAATTGGTGCGTTTGGAATAGTAACTAAAGGATTACTAAAGGGACTGGAAGACTTGGAAGTTGAGCGGACGAGTAGAGACCATCTAAACTATTACATAATTGAGAATAGCCAGAATACTGAGAAGAGTCCAGGAGACTTGAGGAGACTTGATGTCACTCAAACACCAGTGAAAGACCATCAGCTAATGCTGATGTGAAAAACTCTAATGAGTAAATAATAATAATAATAATAATAATAATAATAATAATAATAATGGTACAGGGACTGGAGGATTTGAAAATAAGAGGACGAGTAGAAACCATCCAAAATACAGCATTGTTGAAATAAGCTAGAATACTAAGAAGAGTCTTGGAGACTTGAGGAGACTTAATGCTGATGTGAAAAACTCAAATGAGTAAATACTAAAAATAATAATAATCTTAAATGATGTATGCACAAACCAGAATCCATCCCAGAGAATGAGATGCATAAAACTCTTTGAGATACAACTGGATCACCTAATCTCAGCCAGAAAACCAGATCTAGTATTGATTAACAAAGAAAAAAGAACTTGTCACTTAGAAGTTTTTGCCTTCCAGCAGACCACAGATTGAAAATAAAGGAAAGCAAAAAGTTAAACAAATACTTGGACCTTGCCAGAGAACTAAAAAAACTGTAGAACATGAAAGGGACAGTGATACCAATTGTAGCTGGAGCACTTGGAATGATCCGTAAAGGATTGGAAAAAAGATTAGAGGAAATGGAGATCAGAGAAAGAATATTATTTTTTACTATCTTTTAATATATTTGTATTTGCTATACACTTTCAGTACAATAGTACAATTTTCCTCTTTGACTGAGTTTACTAATATTTTAGGTTTTATCAAATGAGTGGGGGTTGAAATTTTAATTGTATGTGTGTGTGGTGGGTGTGTGTGTGTGTGTGTGTGTGAATTTCTGTACATGTTTTCATACCCAAACTAACAAGGGGGTGTCCTCGTGGTATAATGGTTAAAGTGATGGAGTGCGGAATCGTAGTACGCGAGTTTGTACTCCAGTCGTGCTATTACGTTCACTTTCGGGCAAATACCCTTGGGAAAGGTATGAACCCCGTTATCCTCCCAGCAATGGGTTAAATAGTACCACTACTGTTCTTCTAGGAGAATGGCTTTGGCATTAAATAAACTAAAAAGAGTTGATATACCATTAAACAAAGAAACCAAACCAAACCAAACTAACATCATTTTATCTCATTAATATGCATAATCAACATGCAATGTGCCTTATATGTACCAACAAATAGCATTTACCACAGTCTTGAGATATACAATTTGCATAATGATTTAAGTAAGTTTTAATTAATAAGTGTCCAATGTTATTCATTTGTAATTTTATTATTGCATTTTCCATATACATAAACAATAGTTTATATACGTTTATATATCATTTGTAATTTTATTATTTCACTTTTCATATACGTAAGCAATACTTTTGTGCATAACTTTTATAAGAAAACTAAACACTATTACAATTTAAGTTTCAATGAAGGGCTTGAATTTCCAATATGTTACTGTTTAATCTTTTTAATTGCCTTTGAAACATAAGCTGCCTACATAGACAAGCATACAAGTAAACAGACACAAAATAAAGAATTAAGAACAAATTCTTTTGTAATAATTATAATGAAAACAAAAAAGTAAACACCCACACATACATTTACAAATACATGGTAACAGTCTTCATTTTCATATCACTCACATTCTATTAGATGGGGTGGGTATTTGTATACAAAAGTCTAAAACACATAAGTCAGTGTCAGGTTTTGTTTTTGGCATGTTTAATAACTGAAACCCTATCTTGTCACAGTGAAGTAAAGGTACTAAGGGCGAGTACCTATATATATATATATATATATATATATATATATATATATATATATATATATAAACTAGTCCATAGCTCTTTCACTTCACTGCAACAATTTTTTTGCTGCAAATACATATATATATATATATATATATATATATATATATATATATATATATATATATATATGGTGATGGGAGAGCATATATATATATATATATATATATATATATGCTCTTCCACCGCCATACATTGAGCACTCTAGAGGGGAATTTGTCAGCTACCACATAAGCAGAAATGCAATAGCTCTTTTCAAGGATTGAGCACTCCTAGTTGCTAATAACATATATGTAAAAAGATATACATAAAAAATCCCTTCACTAATGCAGAGAATGACAATGACTCTAGGGCAAGATATCCAACTGATGTAATGTAAACCAGGTGTAGATCCCAGCTTGAAGCATCTTGCATGTCTAGCCACATTGAAGAGTTGTGATACAATCAAACAGTCTGTCTGTGGATGACAATATATATATACATATATATATATATATATATATATATATATATATATATCAAAATCTTGAGATAAATAAATATAATGATAAGAACAGAGATACACTGATAAATATGAATAGGTTTAAATATATATATAAATAGTGTTTCAAAAGAGAAAATTAGATGAGCTCTATTGATAAGATTTTGTATGGTAACATTTGGTATTGCCATTTTAAAGTCCTGATGAAGGTTCATTAAAACCGAAACATTTATCGTCGACTTTCCTTTACAATAAATTCTTCACTTTTGAATACTTGTTTTTCAATTTTTCTCCATACATATAAGTATAATATACGGTAGAAATTATTCCATTACAGGATGAACTATGAACTTGTTGAATTTCCATTGCAACAGCAGTACATGATGACATTGATACTTTGATTTAGGGCAGACTGGGTTCTTTAGCCTTGGTTATGTAACCCATTTTGAAGGTGGAAAACTTTGAATACAAACCAGCTTTATTCCACTAAAAAATTGACTTTGAGTTACATCCTGCTCATGGTGGAGGGATCAGATAAACACTTACATGTTAGATAACATTTATAAAGTTTAATGAGTTCAAACTTACCTTAACTACATTCACACAAAAATAAAGAAACATCTACAATATATATATACATTTATATATGTATATATGTATATAAAAGTTAGGATTGTGTAGACACAGAGTCAACGGCACTTGTTGACTATCAGTTTCTCACCTATGCCATCATCAGACCAATGACTTCATTTATAGATACAGCAAACTACATTACATATATATATATATATATATATATATATATATATATATATATATATATATATATATATGCGTGTGTGTGTGTGTGTGTGTGTGTGCTGACATGATATTATATATATATATATAAATTGTCATGTCAGCACACATTGAGGCTCAAATATCAAATGGCTTCAGAAGTTATAAATGTCACCTGAATTCAGTCAAAAAGATATATCTAAATAACACTTATTGCTGGCACAGAAATTGCCCCCTTATCCAAACATCTGGTGCAGTGACATCCATTTTTAAGATAACTTTTCCATTTCAAAACCCAGTTTTTTAATTTAATCACAACACTAAATAACAATTACAGCTGCATCTTCCTTTACTTTCACTAATGCAAATTGGTCTATATGATCTAAATATTTTTCTTTTTCTATCTTCACTTTCTAGTTGCAGTAAAACAAGATTCATAATTTGTCTTGATCCACCAAAATTTACCAATGTGATTAAGTAGCTCACAGCATTAGATTTTTATCTAATAACAATCTAGCCATCAATCAAACACAAATCATATATATGAAGAGCATTTCTTTTCACTATCCTAATATGATTTATCCAGTACCACCCACTTCAAGTGACACCCAGGATACCTAGGACATATTCATGTATTCTATTTATAAAAATTTTTCCCACCAAAAACATTTATACAAAGATATATTTTATTCAATGTGTCAAGCTTGTTAATCTTCACATTAACAATAATACTACATAACTTATATGGTGTAAGTCTTACTGTCAATGAATTCAGTGACCTAAGTTCAATTCCTGGACAAGGCTGTTTGCATTTCCCATAGTGCTAATACCCATGGGAAAGGTATGAATCCAATTATTCTACCCCTGCTATGGGTAAATAGACTGGGCTCTTTAATCTTGGTATGCTAAGCAGTATGAAAGAAAGAAAATTCTAAATTCAAATTAGTTGTGTTCTGCTGTAAAAAATTGACTAGTGTCACATCCTAGTCATGGAGGGAAGATTGGATAAATATGAGGTGCCTTCAATAAGTTTCCAGACTTTTTTAGACACGCATTTAAAATTGTCGTAGACTCTTGAAAATTTAGTATGTTATTGCTATACGTCTTATGAGATCACTGACCAATTTTTATGATTTCAGCTTCAAATGAACAGCTACAGCAGGAATTGGAATACACCCTACTAAAGCCTGATTGTCACAACTGGTGAATTTCAAAAATGCAATCTGGATGTGAGGACACTTTAGAAGAAAGATATTCAATAAAATTCTGTTTTAAACTTGGAAAAAATGCCAGAGAAACGTATGGAATGCTTCAGACTGATTTTGGAGAATCTTGCATGAATCGAGCATTAGTTTTAGAGTGGCATAAGAGATTCAAGAAAGGTAGGGAGTCTGTGAGGGATGATGAGGGTGTGGGAGGAGTAAGGAAGTCAGAAAACCAGAGTTGATTGGCCAAATAAAGAATTTCATGGATAAGGACTGTCGTGTGTCTATAGAGACAATAAGTGCACAGTTTGATGTCAGTGTGGGAACTGTAGACACAATTATTTGCAAGGAACTGAAGATGTGGAAGATTTGCATGAAGTTTGCCCCAAGGATGCTTAGAGAAGATCAGAAAGAAAGACGTTGTCATGACAGCAGGGAGATGGTTGAGCGGATTAATTCATATCCCGCAGTTCTTGATGCTCTAGTGACCTGCAATGAAAGCTGGATCTACTGTTATGACCCAGAGACCAAGAGACAGAGTTCCCAGTGGAAGCATGCTGGCTCTCCCAGACCCAAGAAGGCCAGACAGAGCAAATCGACCCACAAACTTTTGATGATCCCTTTTTTTGACAGTACTGGCATGATCTACATGCACTAGGTTCCCACTGGACAGACAGTTAACAAGGAATACTATGTTGAGGTCTTAAGGGAGTTCAGGAAGAGATTCTGTTGGAAGAGGCCAGCTCTGTTCATATCGGGTCAGTGGCATTTCCACCAGGACAATGCACCAGTCCACAACTCCATCCTTGTCACAGACTATTTGACCAAGATGGGCATCAAGACAGTTTCTCAGCCTCCTTATAGTCCAGACCTTGCTCCCTGTAACTTTTGGTTATTCCCTAAGCTCAAGGAAAAACTTGGAGGCTGTTGTTATGAGACAATTGAGGAGATGAAAGAGGCTGTGACGAAGGTCATTGACACGCTCACACAAGAGGACTTCTATGGGGCCTTCTAGAAGTTGTTGGAACGATACAAGTGCATTGCAGCTGGAGGAGATTACTTTCAAAGGGGACGAGAGTTTCATGTGTGTACTATCAATAAAAGTGCCCATATGAATAAAAAGTCTGGAAACTTATTGAAGGTACCCTGTACATATATAATTTATAATTGTACTTTCTTTACTTTCAATGATGCCAATTGGTCAATGATGTGATCAAAGTTTTTTCAGTATTTTCCTACTCCATAAAGAGCAATATCATGGAGGTGCTAATGGTTAGTTAATGTTGTACAAAATGGACATGGCAACCCAAGTTCAAATCCTGGATGAGGCTGTTAGCATTTCTGCATTTCATATAGCACAAATCCTCTCGGGAAAGTTATGAATCCAATTATTTTCCCTCTAGATATAAGTAAATAGTAAGGCAGGCTGGGCTCTTTAACCTTGATATGACAATCAGTCTAGGAGAAGGAAAACTTTGTACCACATCCTATCTGTGCAGAGGAGTTGATAAATACATAAAGTATTTTGAATTTTACAAAGGCTTCCAAATATGAACATACAGATTCCAGCATTGTATTCTTTTCTAATATTTTATACAAGTATTTTTACAATCTGTTAAAGAAACTGCTTTGTGGTGCTCTTTTCAAATGACACATAAGACATGTGCCATACCAGCCATACTTTAGTATATGTGTATATACATATTTACCCAACCCCTCCGCTCGGGAAGGATATGACACAAGGTCAATTTTTAAGCAGAGTTTAACAGGTTTGAATTCAGAGTTTTCCTTCTCCGAGACTAGTTGCCTCAACAAGGCTGACGAACCTAGTCTGCCCTACTATTTACCCATAACTGGAGGGGAGAATAATTGGATTCATACCTTTCCCAAGGGTATTAGTGCTATATGAAATGCAATCAGTCTCGTCCAGGATTTGAACTCGTGTCGCCGGGTCAATTTCCCACATACTTTTCCAAGCATACTTTTATGGACACATATATTGTATCTTTTAAATTGTTCACAAAAAATACTTTTTTTTACTAAAGTTATATACCCTACCTATAAACATTAATAGGTATGTTCGATTCTTCATAGATATGTTGGGCACTATTGTGAGAAGATGAAAATATCCCAACTACTTTGGCGGTGGTGTTTCACTCTGCTGAGGCTACCTGACATGGGTGCCGGAGAAGCCCAGCATTTACGTCACATGGCCAACCCTCTTGAGCCTCAAGGCTCGAACCTTCCTTGGAGGGGCTAGGTTTATCACCTGGTGCCAGAGGCACCTCTTTTTAGGGAAATGCCAATGAGGCCCAAGGCATTTTTGTAGCCATCAGGTATGTCAAATAGCAAAACTATGCTAAGTAGTCACCACAAGCAGTGGTTACCTTCTTCACGCTACTGTCATGTATGTATTTTGTTAAAGTTATAAAGATTTCCATTTCATTTTCAACTTCTGTTTTGGTTATTACTCATTCAGTAACATTTTATTAGGTTACAACAACTAAAAATACTTTACCTTTGTAAAAAAGATATATTCTATTTAACATACTTGTGAATAATAGTCAAATAAATTATAAGATTTTTAAAATAGGGAGTTACTTTCCAATTACCCTTATACTTATAAGTCAAGCTTAGTGTAATGGTTATCATTGTTGGGAAGGGAATTAGTGACCTTGGTTCAAATCCCAGAAGAGGCTGTTTGCATTTCACTTTACATTAATTCCCTTTGTAAAGGCATGAATCCATCTGTTCTCTCTTAGCTAAGGGTAGATAGTAGGGCAACTTGGGTTCTTTAACCTTGGTTACACCACTAGTCTAGAAGAAAGACTGGATTCACACCTGATGTACTCTGCTTAGAAATTAACCTTGTGCCACATCCTGCTTGTGATGGAAGAGATGGGAAACCAAATACTTATATACATGTTTAATTGTATACCTTATGTATACAATTAAACATGTACTGAATAAAAATGCTGTTTTTCTTAGTTCAACTTAGTTTAACCCTGTTATTTAGTATGTGCAGTTTGATCTGTCATGAAACTAGACTATTCAGTTATTAACCTTAGCTTAGTTTGGTACCAAGGGAAAAGAATGGACCACTTAGTGAGAATCAAACTCACTAACAATGAGCTGCAAGACTAGGTTGATAATGATTAGACAATTCAAGGCACCCTGAGTTCACAAAACATAGCTTAGTTATAACATAGGGTCAGAGGGACACAGCACCCAGTAAGCACCAAACTCCTTGTTAACATTCTACTGGCCTAGCTCAATAAATATTATTCGATGAATGGTATCTTTATTCACTAATTTTAGCCTAGTTTGGCTCAGAGCCATAAATATGAACCACCTATCAAACTTACTAACAATAGTCTGCTTGAATAGTTCACTAAATGATGCCTTATGTGGTGTTCAACAAGGTGATTGTGAAAACCCTAATGAACTTATTTGTATATAGACATTCTCTCTAATAGCTTTTAGAAGTTCATTTTGTTCCTTGAAAATATTTGTTTTTATTGATACAATTATTTTGATCACCAAAGAAAATTTTAAAATATAAGATTATTTTAAAATTAAACTATAAATTTGTTCAGTATTGTTAGTGTTCACCAATGCCCCGGGAGACCAAAGGTTCAATCCCAGGTTGAGTCATACCTAAGACTCAACAAATGGTACTTGATACCTCCTTGCTTAACACTCAGCATTATCACATACATATTAAAGGTAGTAATTTGATAAGCTTTTTGCTTAGATGTGGCACCAGGGCATATAAATTGGGCACCCAATGAAACTTGAACTCACTTGTGTAGGCTTGCTAACCATTACACCATCTGAGGTATGGATCAAGGGTAAAGTGGAGTAATCCAGGGCAAAGAATTGTGCCCTCCCCTACTCCTTTGTGTAGTAGCTGTTGAAAAGGGGGCCTTTGGGTTGCCCTCAACTATTGTCACCAACTTTACACTTTATATTTTGTGTCCTCGTGGTGTAATGGTTAAAGCGATGAACTGCGGAATCGTAGTACGCGAGTTCGTACTCCAGTCGCGCTATTACGTTCACTTTCGGGCAAATACCCTTGGGAAAGGTATGAACCCCCTTATTCTCCCTCCAGCTATGGGTAAATAGTAGGACGGACTAGGTTCTTCAGCCTTGGTGAGTCAACTAGTCTAGGAGAAGGAAAACTCTGAATTCAAAACCTGTTAAACTCCGCTTAAAAATTGACCTTGAGTCATATCCTGCCCGAGCGGAGGGGTTGGTAAATAGTAACTTTACACTTTATATATATATATATATATATAAAGTAAAATTGGAGTAAAGTTGGTGACTGTAGTTGAGGGCGTCCTAAAGGCTCCCTTTTCAATAGCTACTACACAAGGTGTAAGGGAGGGCACTACTCCTTTCCAATCATATTGATTTTATATATATGCCTGTGGTGTAATGGTTATCTTCGTAGGAAATGGACATGGCAACATGAGTTCAAATCCTGGACTAGACTGATTGCATTTCACATAGCCCTAATACCCTTGGGAAAGGTATGAATCCAATTATTCTCCCTCCAGCTATGGGTAAATAGTAGGACAGACTAGGTTCTTCAGCCTTAGTGAGTGGTAAATATATATATATATATATATATATATATATATATATATATATAATGCATGTATGTTTATCCATTTTAAGAAAGAGCAAGTATTAAGTAAAATTTTCAATGAGGAATGAAATTAATATTTTCAAAAGTAACAAACTTTTAAATATTTCAGTTTCTATTTACAAGCAATAAATGTTAATAGAAAGAAAGAAAAAAAGAAGGAAAAAGACTGAGGGACAGAAGAAAGATGTACCTTTTTAAATAATTGCTTTTGTGCCCCCAACTATCATTCCAATCACAGAGCCTTGATTTTCTTTGATTTTTTTTACTTTCTCAAAGTTTTCTAATTCATTTGTTAGTGTTTCGTTGATCTAAGTACAAAATATTAATACTAAAAGTTATATCAATGGTGAGTGCACTATTGATATAACTTTTAGTATTAATATTTTACTTGATTATTGAGAATATAGCTTCCTCGAGTCTAGTAATGAAATATTCTCCTCTCAACAATAGAGAACTTGATTTATTTTTCAAATCAATCATCATACAAAAGACTCTGAGTTTTTTGCTTGTCACTTTTCATCCAGATATAAAAGACACACCTTCTTCCTATTTTACTATGATACTAAATTTTTAAAAAACTGGAAAACTTTTTAAGTTTTAATTTCATTTTACTCGTTTTGTTTATTTATCACATTCTTCCATTTCCACCAATTTACACAAAAAATTAAGTTCCTGTAAATGAAAGATAGAAAAAAAGATTGTTCTTTGATATTTTCTATCTTTCTCAAAAATACTTCTTCCTCCTACTCAAGTTTTGTTGGCTACTCTAACTTCTCCCTTTTTAGCTTTTCTTTCTTTTTCTCTTTTTACACTTTCGTTCTGTCTTTGTTTTCCCCTTTCTCTTTTTTTCTGTTTTTCTTTGTTTTTCTTTTGTATTTTTCTTTTTGTTTTTGTTTTCGTTTTCGTTCCTTTCTTTCTCTCCCTACCTCCTATTGACAGACTTATATAGATTTTTCTGTGTGAAACATCTCGTGATGCCACGTCGTGCGATGACGTCATAGCCCAGATTATTTAATCGCTAGAATGGGAAGCCATCTTTGTTTTTAAGCCTAACCGTTGTTGCTGATTCTTACCACATCAGCAGCAGCGATACTAAATACTACAACTACTACTACTACTACAATAATATCAGAATATATTTGATAGTAGTAACAATCTATTAAAATAACTTGACGCAGCTACGCGCATAGACTCAATAATTACACACATGCATATACCTATATACATACACACACACACACACACACACACATATACACCTATACGTACGACACAAGTGACACGAGCTTAGAGTGAGATCATTCATTCATTCATTCTTTCTTTCTTTCTTAGACTCACCCACGATAATTTCTTGTATATAAATGTTTTTATGTGTGAATTTATATATATTATGATCATATTTACTTACTTCATTTATAATATATAAATCAACAATTATTGTTTTTACTGTAAAATAAAATTATTAATTAAAAAAAACCTTGAGTCCGGACTAGTGTCTGTCATGGAGGAGTAGTATTAGTAGTAAACAATAGTGTCCACTACTGCTACCACGTCTTTAATACTACTACTACTACGACTACTAGTAGTCGTAGTAGTAGTTGTTGTTGTTGTAGTAGTAGCAGCAGCCACCATACTTACAGAGGCTACACAGTTCCTTTGAGCCTTCACATCGTTTGTCCAAAACACCGAGCCAGTAGAAGAGTAAAACCAGTTGAAAGGTTGGCTGTTAGTAGAAAATGTCTACAATGAATCCAGAGTAGTGAGTATATTATGATTATTTTTATTTCTTTTTGTATATTAAGGGCTATTTTATATTGTCTATTCCCTCCCCCCCTCCGCAAGATCGTCTTTCTACTTTATGCATATATATTTTGTGTACTTACGATTTTAAAAAAATAATCTTCATGCTCTGAATTTTCATAAATTTCCTTTTAATCTCTTATGTATGCCTTCCTTTAATGTTAAGGACTGTCACGATGGCTATGTAAAATCAAATCTATTTTATTTTCTTCGAATGTGTGGAAGTAAAGGCTGTATTTAAGGTGTCTGATAAAAAAAAAATCAGGTAAGATGACAACGTCACCAATCTACTCTGGACACAAAATCGGGGACCATCCCCCAAATACACACAGTTTAACATTAGTCATTATGAAATATTATAAGTCTTTTTATAACGGTAAATACGTTACTGGTTTTTTATGTTTTGTGTTATATGTCCACTCAGACTTAGAATTTATTGGTATAACTTTAATTTTATCATGATTTTGTCTAATTCATCTGGACTACGTATCTTCTCCATGTTTGCTCGTCATAAATTCTTTTTGTAAATAATGTCGGGTTTTTCACTTTATTTTATATTTTCATATTTTTACTTCATGTAATATTTTTCGTTTTATTTTATTTTACAGCTTTAATTTTATTATCTTGGAATCCATCCCTTATTCCTATTATCTAAAATGGATGCCTTTAAAGTCTTATATTTTAGTATTCAGTGGTCACTATTAAAGTGTCCATTTTTATATAAATTCAGGAAGCAATCCCTCTTTTCTATGAATATTTGAAATTATGTGGATGAATTATAGCAGAATTTTTCTTGTATATATTTCACTACACCTTTTCTTCCTTTTAAGATAATGTTTATAATTTTGTATTTTTTATCATCTTTTCCTGGTGTTATTTTCTCCTGTAATTCTATTTAAAAAGAAAAATAAACATATGTATTTAAAGTGACCACTATTCATTCCACCGCCATTGGTTCTCATTCACTTGTTACTAATTGTTGACAAGATTTCTATATGATATTTAATTTTTTTTTTTTTTTTTTTTTTTTTTTTTTTTTTTATTAAATGTTCGGAAATATAAGTGTTAGACTGATTTTATTTTGTGGGGACAATGCGTTTATTCTTTAGTCTCTTTCTCTAAAAACTTTTTCTTAATCTTAGATATGCAATAAATACGAAATTTTACAATAAATAAATGCCCGTCTGTTTGATTCTTTTATGATATTTTTTCTTTTTTATTATAAAACTTTTGTTTTGTCTTATCTTTATGTATTTTTTCTCTCTCCTAGTTTGTATATTTAGCGAACGTGTGCGTATTGTACAAGGATTAAACGACTCAAATTAAATGAAATTACTCTTGTCCACTCGCTATATTTTTAAATGAACTGCATTAATATTCTTGTGCTATAGAAAATAGTCTTGTTTAAACGATAGTTAATTAGTATTGTCTTACTTGATCTCATTTTATTATCAAAATTATTTTTTTAGCGACTGATTGAATTTCAGTTAAATTTATATGACCTTCTGTTGATTTAGAAAAAACAACTGCTAGCATTGAAGATTGACTTATTTATACAAAAGCTGTGTATGAAGGATAGACTTCATTCATTCTCTTTATCAGGGAAGATTTTATATTTTCATTAGATTCTTTTAAAAAAAAAAAAAAACTGTAAGTAACAATGGGAGTATTTTAGACTCAACAGTTTGTATTGTTGTCAGTTTTGCTGCTTATAACGTAAACCAGACACCTCCCACCATGACGACCAATTGCTGCAGTAGTAACAGTACAACTGCTAGTGGCATAGCCACTACTGCTCAATTTGTATAGATTAACCTTAACAGAATAATAATTATTAAATCATGGAAATGTTCCGATTTTTTCTTTTTCTTTTTTTTTTCATGAAACACGTTCTACGACTAATGAGTCTGAAGAAGTCCATTACGAATTATCGTTATCCTCAAAATGAGCATCTTGACTGTTACCATGTGTCAGATCCTTTTTTTTTTTCTTTTCTACTGCCACCGCCACTAGAGACACCTTACTTTGTCATTTAATAAAATTATCAAAGGAGCGGCTGTTTACCGTTACAAATATTTTTCTTTATATTAAAAACTTTTATTTTTTCTCCGAACAATAAACTCTTTTTTGAAGATGGATATTTGGATTTTACGTCAAGCTCTCCATTCTTTTAACTATCACTATTATTGTCTTTGTTTTTATCTCTCTCTCCCTGTGCTCATTATTTTTTAAAAAGTGCAATAATGTCATTTGTTGACGTAAGCATTTTTCTAATTTTTACCGCATCCTATGTTTTTTACTTGCAATATAATCTTCATTGAAATTATTTTAAAAGAATACGCCCCTCTATTTTCTTCATACAATCCTTTGTATACCTTGCACATTTACGTAGATGTCTTGTTTGGATTTATTTTATTTATATATTACTTTCTTCTCTTTTTTTTTTTTTTTTTCTTTTCTTTTTTCAAAATCCTTTTCCTAAGTTAATTGCAATTACCTACTTGTTACGCATCTCAGTTCTTTTGTTTAGGCTATTCAGTACAATTTGTCTTTCATGTCACCTGGTCATACAGGGGGTGACAACTCTTGTAGTCTTATTCTTTCTGAATACTTTTTACTACTCATTTGCCATTTAGGGGTACATTTCTTTATTTCCAAAAAGAGAAAATGAAATTTTATAATTTTTGGTGAGCACAAGGCCCAAAATTTAGGGGTAGATTTCAACTCTAGTTTATAAGATAAAATTGTATCAAATTATAAGCTATTATTTTCTAACAAAAAATCTTAATGCATTACAAAAGGTTTCTAGTATGCATCCATTGTGAACATAAGTGGTACTTTTATTTTAGATTAGCTGTTATTATTTGTATTATAGATTTTGTCCAGGTGATTAAATTCCCCAATGTATTCAGGCATGATTTTCTTTAAAAAATTTATTTGTATATCTTATTTATTAATATACTTGTAACTTGACAATTAATGACTGTTTTTCTTCTGATAGCAGATGTTATTGAAGTACGAGGTGTTGTCATTTACTAAGCTGAATCTACTCTGGCACAAGGCCAGAAGTATCAGACACCCAGTGAGAATCACACTGGTTTGGTATCATAGTTAGCTAACCCTTATACCATGCAAGGTGCCTATTGAAGTGCAGTCTTGATTCCAAAGATGTTCATACTGTTTTATAACAGTACAAGATTGTTGAATGCAGAACAATTCTGGTAGTTAAAAGTCTTTTCTTTTCCATATTCCTTCACCTCCCCACCAACTTTTCTATAATAAAAAAAAAAAAAAAAAGATATATATATTCTAACCATATCCTGAAACACAGCAGCTGCCTCAACTTTAAACAGCTGTTGCTTCTGTGTAGGGAAAACAAAGCTGAAAGCCTGTTTCTTAAATATTTACAAAAATGGTTGAATAGGGCCTGTAATGAAAATATTCAATGTTCAGTAAGTTTCAGATTTTTTCTTTAAATATTAGAAATAATATTGGTTTGGTTTTCTAATCTGTATTTGAATTTTAAAACGGTAATTGACCAGTAGTTGCTTCCCTTATTCAACTAATTATTCTGATAAAGCCTAAAAACGTGGCCAATCTTTTAGCTAATAAAGAAATATAGTAAACAGCTTGCATATGTTAAACTTATAAATTGTCTTTTATCAGAAAAGTACTTTTCTTTAAAAACTGCAATGTTTTTACCTGGGAATTTTATAGAAACTTGTTTCAGTCAAATATATAATCTAAAATTCTTTATTACTGTTGCTCTTAGGCATATATATATATATATATATATATATATATATATATATATATATATATATATATATATATGAAATACTTAAATTTTCAGTTTTAACTCATTGAATTTTTTAATCAATATCATGCATGTTTTTGTTCATAAAAATGAATATACAAAAGCTTTTAGAGATTTTCTATGACTTCTTTTACTTATAACTTTAAAAAACCTTTTTGATAGTTTTATTTTATACATAAGTTAATTATTGAATCAATCTTAATTTGGTCAAAGTAATAATTAATGCTCATATACAGTATATATCCTGTAAATCTCTCAATTTTCATACTATTATGCTATGTTTCAGCTATTCACTTATTTCAAACTATTACCAAAATCTTTTTTGAATTGCCGTGCTTAAAATTCCTTTCAGTTAAATTTTAAATATTCTTGAACTCCTTTATCCCCTCCCCTCTCAGCTGTGGCTTAAATAGTACTGCTGCTGTTCTGCAAGGATGGCTTTTGTATTAAATAATGCATAAAGGCTGATATACCATGAAATGAAGAAAATAATGTTGTTGGGAAATTATTATGCAGATAGCATAAACTCTTTGTAAATAAATTACAACTTTTAAACTGTAATATAGGTACACTTCTAGAATGTCTAAGTTATGTTGATTGCGCTCTCTCTCTCTCTCTCTCTCCCTATATATATATATGTGTGTGTGTGTGTGTGCACTGATCAATTTTACATACCTTTTATTCAGTAAAAAGATGGTGTCAACCTATGCATGTACATAATTCTGTAAAATTAAAATTCATATTGACCAACCTTTGGCTTAAAGACTGAAATAAAGATACATGCTATTATAGTACTTGCTCAAACTTGGTGAAGGACTTTATTACATAAAGATAATAAATTAATGGTGACTAGATCAAAGGTTGACCTGTACATAAGGTCAACTTGTAATTGTAGAAGTTACTATTACCTGAGTATGGTCTTCCATTTGCACTTATTACCCTACATATTTAAACCTCAGACTTACCAAGTAAAGTTTGAATGTTTTCCTTGTCACATGGTTGGAAACGTAAAAACACTTCTGTCTTATTCCAGAAGGCTATCCTCCCAAACAGCACCACCCTATTGCACTTGAGGTATAGTTAGTTAATGCTTGAAGCATGTGCCAAAGAAACTAGGAAATTTTTGTCTCAACCTACGATTCCTTATGAAGTCTCCATATTTTAAGTTGTCACATACTCTCCTGAAAAAACAAATACTACTATTCAAATTTAAGATGCATGCAACATATACCCCCCCCCCCGATAATTATTAAGGCAGATTGGACTCTTTAAGGCAACCAGTCTAGAAGGAAAACTAGATTAAAACTCTGTACATAAAAATTGATCTTGTGTTGCTGCTTATGGCAGAAATTGGGTAAATAAATGCACACAGGCAGTTATGTTGGTCAAAAACTAATTTATTGTGTAGAGATAAAGATTAAATCACTATTGAGATATATGTACACACACATGTTCAATTAAACACAAGATTTGTTCCAAATAAACTTCTGTGTGTTTTTTTGGGGTGGGGGTTTACTAGAAATTAGTAAAAGGTCTAAGAAACAGTTTATATATTACTCTCAAATGACTTAATCTGATATTCTCGAGTTGAATTCTGACAGAACTTTAATATTGATATGAAAAATTTAGTAATTCATAAAGTTATGGATGGTGCATAAAAGTTAGTATTGTATTAATTTTTCATATAATAGTGAGCTTCAAATGGTAGCTTTGTACCAATTTATCATCATAAAACCAGTAATACAATTAAATTCTACTGGCAGCAATACATTTAAACATACTGTTTTTCCTTTTCATAAATACTAGTATCCCAATCAGATGTATTATGGTTCATTTAGTAATACTTACCAAACAACTGTTTAAAGTGGAAATGTAGAAGCTTTGAAATCATACAACAGTTGAAGTATGTGGCGTTATATCCTTATTTCTTTTTAGTTACAAGGAGACCATTCTTGTAGTTTACAAACTTCTCCCAACATAACTTACTATAGGCATTCGTTATGAACAATCTACAATATTATATTTATAAATAACTTAATTTTTAAAGAATCTTTTGCTTTTGAATTTAGGGTAAGATTAGTAAAGGGACTTAACTCTGATCCTTTTTCACTGGGAGGAGCTAAATGCTGTTGAAAATATTCCCATCGACCTATGCACAAAAACTTTATGCCTTAAATACTCTCGGTTTCTTTTTGCTGCTTATGTTTTTGTGTGTGTATATATATATATGTGTATATATATATAGTCAAGTATGTTACTCTGATTCAGTGTGTGTGTATATATATATATATATAAAATCAGTAACACACTTATGGGTTTAATGTGATGAAAATTATCTTGGTATATGAAATTTTTAAACTTGACTATTTAAAAAAATCTGTTTAGATAATGTGTTAAGCATAAGTTTTCATCTTGAAAATTCTCACTAAACTTTTATGTGCACCTACCTGTTGAAGGAAAGTCCACTTTAAGAACAATTTGAAATGAGAATTGGTAGTTAAAATCACATCTTGTGATGAATTTGACTTGAAAACTAATAAATTTGATTCTTATAGAATGTTGATAGCGTATTCTTGATGCTTTTCCCTTTCACAAAGCAATTAGTACTTTTTCTTTTTAAGTTTATTAAAATCTAGAAGAATGTTGAAAATTCTACATTTTCAGCTCTTGTGACCTCTTCAGGCTCTTAAGTTTAAAAAACCCAAACAAATTCAGAATAAAATAACTAATCTAAGTAATAGTATTATCTCAAGCCATTACACATCTCAGAGTTCCTTTTCATTCATTTTTATATAGTGTGTGTGTGTATATATATATATATATATATATATATAATATGCGTGTGTATAATGTTTGATTCTTACTAGGTCACTTTGTAAGTTAATGGAGCATTATATATTATTTATATTTAATAAACTTTGTGATATTTTATAGAATATCACCTGAAAATATTGACAAATTCTAAGTATGGGTTTTACCTTCAGCTATATTTTTATTAAACCATTAACCTTATTTTTCAATGCATTTTTCCCTTAACAGATATCTTAGCAAAATGAAGTTAAGTTTATGAAAAGTCCTTGTTAAATGTTATTTGTATAATTTGTTTATGGGGTTACTGTATACAGTAGCTTTTGACAGTTTAATTTGAATTTAAAATCTTCAACTTATACCCATTTCTTCAAAAATGACAATTTTTTTCTAATTAAAATGGGTCATTGTGGCTTATTTTCTAAATACCACTTAAAAGTAGGTCTAACTTAAAATGTTTCTGAAATAATTTTTCCCTTTATTTTTGTTGAATCATTGTTATTTTTATTTATTTTAGCAAACTAAATAATGAATTTTATGATATAAACAAAAATATGAGGGTTTTGTTACTCCTGTAGAATATTATCAGAGCTAATTTTCATTGTAGTTATTTTATCTTAAATTCTTTGGGTTTTTTTTTCTATTTTATTCTAATCAATATTCTTGGAAATGCTAGCTGCTTTTTTTTTTTTTCTTTTCTTTTTTTCCCTTTTAATTTTTTTATTTTTTTCTTTTTTTTTTTTATTATTTCCTTTTCTGATAATTGTTTTATTGTATTAACATCTGCTTTATAGGTCATTATGACCTATTATCACAACATCTTGGCAGTTATTAATTTTGAACTTAATGCAATAGAATTCCAATATTTCAACTATTTTAGTTGGTGTTTGTGGGTTTTGGGGGCTATTTATATAAGTATTTAACAAAAAAGTTAAATTTAACAAATTTTACTTTAGTTTGATTAGAAATCATTGATAAAAACTATTTATAGCAGTGTAAATCTTATTGCAATATTTAAATCCTTTCTTTCTTTCTTTCAGTGATTATTTGTTCAAACTTCTTCTGATTGGTGACTCTGGTGTTGGAAAATCTTGTTTGTTGCTTCGATTTGCGGTAAGTATATTAATCTTATGTATATTCTATCATTAAAAATTGACATCTACTGATAGAGTATTTGATATTTTCTTAGTTAAAAATTGATTTTTCCAAGAATCCTACAAAATATAATTGTATCAACTCTTAGTAAGATTTTTGAATTGGTTCCTTATGTGTTGGTACTCACTTATTTTTCCTATAGGTCTCATTTTTTTTTTGTATTAGGGATGATTCTAACCATTGAACCTGTGAATTTCAATAAACCTGTTCTATTTCTTGAATCCTAAATGACTTTCCTGTCTGATTAGTGGTTCTAATATATTAAAGAACTTGTCAGGTCTGATTAATGTGTATTGTATGTGTAGATTCTTTCAACAAAATTATCCAATGATATTCACTATCTATTTTGATATGTTACTTAATGAATGCCTTGTCATATCTCATTTGGAAGTAATTTTATCGTTAACTTTCCAATTTTAAAGTTAAGCTGGTCTTTTTTACATACCCTTTCACAATTGCATAGAGTATTCTCTACCCAGTTCTTGCTTGTGTTTTCTTTTAGTCCAGATTAAACCATTTCAGTAAATCTTTTTTGCTGAGGCTGTAGAATATGCCAACTGCATCTAAGGAGTAATAGCCTCTCAAATGAGTGTCTGGATGTGACACTCAACCATCTGATAAAGCTTCAGTCCTAGAGCTTTAGCTAATGTGAAGTAACCTTTCATTGCCATTATTCCCAGGTCCACACTAATCCACTGTGGTAGTTTCTGTTCTGATCCTATCTATGGGTCAAATTATTCAGTCTTTCTAGAAACCATTTAACTGTGTGGCAACAAATGATTAAAATTAAATTGAACTATTAGTATTATCTTGCAATGTCTGGAACCATCAAAAAATGTTGCCTAAAAACTATTTACTTACAAGTCGTGTATAAACAGGATTTAGTATTAAATGTAACCTACAAGGGTTGATATGCCACAAAACTCAACCAACCATTTTGAATATGACCTGATGTTGTAAGGACCACATTCTGGATTTTCTTTGCTACACTTCTGTACTGTAAATTAGTTTGTCAGTCTTGTTTGGTAAACTTGTTTATGTTTAAAAGGTAGTTTGTTCTATATTCTTTTATGCTGGTAATATTGTTACTATATATGTGTAGGATACATGTTCCTGAAAGTTAGGTTGTTATAGTTTTTAAACTTACTTTCTGTATATATTGTATATTCAGGAAAGCTAATTCATTATTGATGAACCATATTGAGTATGCCTTATCAAGTTTACCTGATTAAACAGCATTTTTGTGTACTCATGAGGCTCAATGTTTTGTTTTTCTTACCTTCCTTCAATTTACTAGTGTTTCCCTGTGCATTTTTACCATGGCTGTACTTTTCAAAACCCAATAGAAAATGTTATTGCATGAAAAACGTTTTTAATGGGTTGTCTATTGGAATGTTCCCCAAGTTTTAAAATTTGTCTCTTTTATTTATTTATTTATCTATATATATATATATATATATATATATATATATATGGCATGGTTTAATCTGTTAAGGATTTTTGTACCTGATGATAGCTAAAGAGTATCACTTTTGAAATTTTAAAAATAAAGAGTATCATTTTAATTCATCAGAATTTGTCTGATGATTGTGAAAATGTAAGACTAAGTTTAAATGTTTTTAATTTGTTATACTGATAGCCTCTCTCTAAACCTCAATGAACATGTCAAAAGAATTGACACTGGCCCTGTTGTCTGGGGCTGTGGAATATACCAACTACACTTCTGCAAAGTCTTAAGACTCCCATCCAACTTGGTATCTTGGGTATGACACTAAACTCCATTTGTAACTGAGGCTTCTGTCCTGGAGCTTTGGGGATTGTGGAGTACCCCTTTGTTGCCCTTCTTCCTAAGTCCATTCTGACCTGGAGTGTTATTACCTGTTAGGGTCTCATCTATGGGTCAAATAGAACTCTTCTATCATTTGCTATACTAGAAACCATTTAACTGTGTACAAACTTCTTGTTTAAAAGTAAAGTTACTTACAAACAAGGTATTCCTAGAAAAGTTTAATGAGAAAGTTGACGATATGTTTCAGTTCTAACGAACCATCATCAGGACTAAGAAGGATGGTATCTAGTAATGTCAAATCAAGGAGAAAGTACTATATATACAAGGAAAGGGGTAACTGTTTAATCAATAAATTGGTGTTTGTGTTTAAAATTGTCATATGACTGTTTAGGAATATTCTGTAGAACTTATTTGTTCACCAAGAAAGATTTTGAATCAAAATTTATAAACTGTAACTAGCATATCTTTGTAATATAAAATGTTTTTAGCTTGTGTAGATGATTAACGAGATTTACCACTGTGGTTTAAGACAATTCTTTAAATTTACAGGCTAAAAGCTTTTTGTATTTGTCAACTGCTGTTAAAAATTCTTAACCGACTGAGAAGTAAATACAGTAGCACCTATTTTATCTGGTTCTGAGATATCCCCACTCCTGCTAATGCTAAAATCTGAAAATAAGATGATATTCAGCTATATATACATATGTGAATACTGCAATACCACAACTAATATTTCAAACTGAGTGCTATTTTACTATACACAGTAAGCCCAAAGGGAATGGACCATCTTCTTACCCTTTCCAATTCTAAGATATTTAGTTTAATGTTTTGAGTGAGAGTTTCACTGATCCTTAAAACATGCTATCAGAATGTGACTTAAAATTCTATATGGTTTAAACTTTGCCACAATACAATTATCACACACTCAAAAACAGCTTTAATTTTCTTTGTTATTAGTGTACAACCCCACACACACTATATTCCTAGAGCATACCAAAGATATTCACTGAATTTAGATGTTTTGAACTTTATTTATTGCTTGTTAAAACTAAATGTTCTCAATTGCATATTACTAAAATTACTTAATTTTGACTAAAGGAAAATACAAAAATTGGTTTTGTATCTGTTTTGTGATTAACTATATTTTCTTCTGTAGTATATAATTTGGCTTTTTAATAACTACATTTGATAATTCACAAGTAAAAACTTGAACTGCTAGTTATATTCATACAATGTAATATTCATATTTACTGCTTTGTAAGTGGTGCATTATGTAGTGTTTCGCTTTTTACCTAACCCTCTCAAATCCAGTGTTTTAAGTTAAAACAAATTAAGCATAGTAAAAACCATTGTATAAAGCTGCTTTAGAAAGAACTTCTATTTGTGGTTTATTTCACAATCAAGAATTGATGAACAAAATCTTTGAATTTATCTTATACAATTATTTTATTTCTTTTCTTTAAACAAGTTTTAAACTACTGCTATCTATCAAAATAGAAAATATGTACTTTATGTCCTTAAAAACTTTTTCTTTACAGGACGATACTTACACAGAAAGTTACATCAGCACCATTGGAGTTGACTTTGTAAGTACTTTGTGATTAAACTTACTATGAATTGTGTTATAAAAGACAATCATATATGATACATCTATGTAGCCATATTTTCCTTTTAATATAACTATTATCTACTCGAAAAGTAGAAAATGTTATGGAGAAGGAAAAAAAAATTAACTTGAAAGTAACTCTTAATATAACAAGAGTTTTGTTAAAATCTATAACTCAATTTTTTATTATATTGAAGTTTAAAGTATTGCCTTGAGCAGTTTTATATTAAGCCCAAGTCAATTTCTGTACAAAATGAATTTTCTTAGTTATAATTCTAATGCCAAATAATAATTTTTTACATGTATATAAATGTTTGTAATTATATTAAGATAATCTTAATGTTTTCTAATACTCTTGTTCATTGTCTTTGATTTTAAAATATTTTTGATTGCAGAAAATCCGAACCATAGAACTTGATGGCAAAACTATAAAGTTACAAATAGTGAGTTTTTTCTTCATCCATTGATTATAAATATAAATCATTATCCTAAATAGAGATTTACATATATTATTGAAAACTTGTATAAAATTTAATGTCATTGTCAAGACTAAAGAAAATTCTGAGGTTTTAGAGGGGGCTAAGCAAAAGAACTTTTAAAAAGTTGCTATAAAATAAATTGAGAGTTTTTTTTTTTTTTTTTAATTTCTAAAATTCAATTTCATTTCATTCTACACACATTTATTGATATAGTATTGGACATTATATTTAAAATTTATAAAGATAAATTTCCTAGAGAATTAAATTCAGCTTAAACTTTTTGAATTAAGTTCTATAAACTCCTTTTTGATGCCTGATGCAATTTTTATATATACAAACGAGTTTCAATTTGATACTTTTTGAGCTATCAAAATTCTTGTCTACATTCTTTCATTTATTGCAGCCAACTAAGTTTGTTAAAAAATGTAATTAAATAAACATGGTAAGGAAAAATTCATTGTTATATAATCTGAATACAGAATCATGATTCACCTACTTCTCACTTAACCATAAAAAAGTACTGTGTTAACAAAAAAAAATGGATTTTGTTTTTCTGATAAAAATCCAGTTCAGTATTTTTATTTCTAAGGGGAAGAAAACAAAATTTTTGAAATTTTAATTTTTTTTTTTTTTTTTTTTTTTTTTTTTCAATGGCCAGTTTGTGATTGGAAAATTTGCACTTTGTCAGATATCAATGCTCTGTTCCTTCTCCTTTTTGTTTTCCTCCTTTTAATCCTTCATGATTACCTTATCTTTACAAATATCTTGTATTTTGTTTTGAAATCATTGACTTAAATACACTAACCTATAATTTATTTACTATGAATAACGTAATGGTTATATACAAGTATAGTTTAGATATATGATTGGGCTCCCCCTACCCCACCTTTTATACTAACTTATAAACTGTTATCTCACAATTTTTTTAAAGAGGAAATGAGCAATTAGATTAACTGATTTTGATATTTACCTTTTAAAGATGAGTATACTAAATAAACTTGCATTAATTTATTTTTCTTCCCAGTGGGACACAGCTGGTCAAGAAAGATTTAGAACAATTACGTCCAGCTATTATAGAGGTGCCCATGGAATTATTGTAGTCTATGATGTCACTGACCAGGTAATATTTTTAAATTAAAATTTTAATCTTTTGTAACTAGTAAAAAAAATATTTTTTAAATCATATCTAAATAGATTTAATGTCTCTTAAATGTTTGATCGTTATTGAAGTGTAGAATCTCTCTCACCACTTGATGCTTTTTTTTTTCTTTTTGAACATTGTGCTTCAGCTATTTTAAATAGTAAACAATACAGTTGAATTTTGATTGACATTATTTCTAGTTTTAACGTTCATTTTTATTAATAATTTATACTAGACAAAAGATGCTGAACTTGTACTCACCAAATCGGGTTTTTGAGATACACATAATTAAATGTTAATATTTTAAGATGTTTAATAGGAAATTAGTCATTTGATAACAAATAAATACTAATTTTAATTGTTAAAATTTCAGAAATATTTCAGATGCTTGTAAATGTGGGTTGAGCTGATCATGCTACCTCATTTTTGTCTTTGATGTTCTGATGGAACCTCTCTTGCTTATGACATTCAATTCTTTGATATGTTGTTTGTTGTCTTGTTTTCATTTTGATGACTTGAGAAAATTCTGTATAATGAAAATTAATCACTTAAAAATGTATTTGGTTCAACTCTTGGATTTGCTGGAAATACCTGCTTTCTGTTTTGCGTCATATTTTTGTGCCACCCTACAAAGTGCCATTGCTTTTACAAAGTTCTCTATGAAAGTTTAATGTGAACTTTTATTCAGGTCCACTTGTATGTTGTGCGTAATATATAATTCTGAGCATGGATTAAGAATCAGCATATTTTTAATCTGACTCTTTTAGAAACATTTGTTGCTAATCAATGATTATTATCATTCATGTAACGCTCACTTGATGATTTATAGCTCATGTCAAGGATATTCAAAAAAGGGTTATTGAATTTTTCTTTTTGGGTGGAATTACAGTATGCTTATTGGCCTAGTGGGTAGTGTTTGGCAGTGGTCTGGGAGACCGGGGTTTAATCCCAGTGCGAATCATATCAAAGACTTTAAAAATGGTACTTGATACTGCCTTGCTTAACACTCAGCAATATAAGGTACGTATCAAAGGTAAAGTGAAGCAATCCAGGGAATGGAGTAGCGCCCCCCCTACACCTCGGTGTAGTAGCTATTGAAAAGTGAGCCTTCGGGTCACCCTTAACAAAGGTCACCAACTTTACAGTATGCTAGGGTCTTCTTTTCACTGTTTGTACATTTAGGAAAAGTTATTTTAAGTAATTAAGATCAAATGTAGTGAATGGAGTTGCAAATAGAAGAGTAGTCTGCAGTGATATTATGTAGGGATTATGATTAATTTCTAAAATCTTTCTATTAATATCTTTATGACAGTCTTGTTAAATGAATTTTTTGTACTGTTTATCTGACTACAAAGCAACAAGACAGTTTTACTTCTGAATATCACTACTGTATGTGCTATCTTAGAAAATATTGACTAATTCTTAGTAAGTTTATCTTTTCATTTTTTTTTTCATAGTCTCTGGGTAGATCTAATTCTAATCAGTCTTTCCCCCCCCAGCACCATATTACAAATTTTTATTTTATTTATAAATCTTTCAGATAACTTGGAATTTTTATTTTTCAGGAATCCTTTAACAATGTGAAGCAATGGCTGTGTGAAATTGACCGTTATGCCAGTGAAAATGTAAATAAGCTGCTGGTGGGGAACAAATGTGACCAGACAACTAAGAAAGTAGTTGATTACACTACTGCAAAGGTAAGACACAAGTTAATGTTTATTCAATATATCAAATATTTCACCAGAGGGTAAGTTTCATTAAAGCTTTCTCCTTGATTATTTTTAAAATGGTTATTCAATAAATGTATAATCTCTGATGAAAAGGGAATTAAGTTGATGAATAATTTTTTTTTTACTGCTTTCATTTAACTGATGTGGAAAAAGAAAAAAAAACAGTTGCCAACAAAGCTTTCATCAGATGTGACTGGGTTAGGCATGTCTTTAGAGAAATGGGAACCCAGCTACAAAACATCAATTCAACAATGTAAAATTTGAATTACCTGAGTAAATGTCAAGACACTGAATTAAATTTTTATGAAATTTGCATGTCAGTAAACAAAAACTCAATGACTTATTGATTCAGTGATGTCAAAAACTGGTAACCCATACCAGCAAAGGTATATTGTGGACTGTTAATATCCTGACACTGGATTCCTTCTATCCATTTACAATCACAATGAGATTTACACAATGATTGGATTGTGACAACCAATTTTATTGAGATAGTTCTGCACTGTTTTCTGACAGATATTCTGTCAACATTGTGAAATCCTATTCTACTTCTTTGCTGTGGTAGTGATTATAGTTTTCTAGTGTCATCCAAACACTCTCTGAAGTAGGTATTATATGCATATTTCTGGGGAATCTCCATGGCATAGTGGCAAATGTGTTATAATGCAACATTGTAGTAAGCAAAATCAAATTTCAGTCACACTATTACATTCACTTTTAGACTATTCCTCTTTGGAAAGGTATGAACCCCATTACCCTCCCTCCAGCTATGGGTTAAATAGTGCCACTACTGATTTGCTACAGATGGTGTTGGTATTAACCCATCAAGGTTGATAAGCAATTAAACAAAGAAACTGACCCAAACCATTTTTCTTACTTTTATTGTATAGTGACTTGCATATTCCCTCCCTCAACATTTTTTCTTTTTTGTTGCCTTACTGCTAGTAATTAGAATAGTGTTTTTATTTTTATATATATATATATATATATATATAATCCACAGACTTTCATTGTATCACAACTCTTCAGTGTGGCTGGACACTCCAAGCTGGGATTGAAACCCCCCCCAACTTTACGTTAGACTTAGTATTATATTGCTCAGCCATTAGTTGATGTACTTCAGCTGGTGTATCACTTTATTTGTGCCGCATACTTTAAAGTTGTAGAAATATTTTTTATTCTAAAATAAGGCCAGCAAAAAACTCAGTGCATATCTATTCATCCCCTACACTCTAGTAAATTCTTTGTAGCCACCTCTTTTGATGCAATTACAGCCTCAAGACTTCTTGAGGTATATCTAAGCACTGGGTTTGGATCCTACTGGTGTACAGCAAAACATACCACAGATTTTCCATTGGATTATGGTCAACTGGGACTGTAGAATACACCAACTGTATCTCTGCAGAGGAGTAAGAATCCCCCAACTAGTGTCCTGGATATGACATTAAACCATCTGATGGCAAGGCTTTAGAATATGGAGTACCCTTTCACTGCCATTGCTAGATCCACTCTGATATGGTGTGGTAGCACTTTATCGGGTCCTATCTATGGGTCAAATAAAACTGTCATTTAAACTAAGTGTAAACAAATAACTTAGGCTAAATTGAATTATTAGAAATATATCTGATCATTTAACTGTGTTTAAATAAATGACTGTTTTAATTGAATTATTAGTGATACACAGCAATACTTGGAACCATTTAACTGTGTGCAAACAAATGATTAATAGTAAAAAGAAATATTCATGTTAGATAGAAATACTTGAAACCATTTTAACTATGTACAAAAAATGAGCTCAGGCTTGTTTAAAAATTTATCTACAAAATGAGTTTACATTTTCATTTATGTAAAAACAGGATTTGACATTTAATAACTAGCAGTGGTTGATATGCCATAAACCTCAACCAAACTTCAAACCTAATCAGTTTTCTAGTCCCTGATGTTTTACTCTTCCATCTAATTTCTTACATTACTGTAGCATAAACATCTTTTTCATTTATTCAGGAATATGCAGATACACTTGGAATTCCATTCCTGGAGACCAGTGCAAAGAACGCAACCAATGTGGAGCAGGCGTTCATGACTATGGCCGCTGAAATCAAGAACCGGAT
This sequence comes from Sepioteuthis lessoniana, assembly GCA_963585895.1. NCBI lineage: Eukaryota > Metazoa > Mollusca > Cephalopoda > Myopsida > Loliginidae > Sepioteuthis > Sepioteuthis lessoniana. The sequence continues at coordinate 317,666 of CAUZXS010004190.1, forward strand.
GGGTCCGGTGACAGCTGCCTCGGACAGTAAACCTAATGTGAAAATAAATAGCAGTACCCCGGTGAAGCAGTCCTCTGGGGGCTGCTGCTGAGTGCCGATATCATTCAAGAAACTAGAGTAAGCAACAAAAGAGATGAATATTAATTTTGGGGTTTCAATAAATTGAGCGACAAGCTAAGAAGAAAAAAAACAATCATTGTAAATTTCTACATAGCTGGGAGGACTTGATGTAAATCACCGTTGCAAAAGGGACCTTATCTGATAATGATTTTTTTATTTTAATTTTTTTATTTATTTTCCTTTTTTTTTTCTTTTTTTTTTTTTTTTTTATATATATAATCATATTATGCCACAATGGTTATGGAGAGACTTCTTTTCATCCAAATTTGGAATGTCTGTTGAAAGTGCCTGTTTAGTTAGATTTCTGCAAAGCTTTCGCTATGGCATCATCAAAGTTTATCCAAAATAACAAGAATCCAGCAGATTTTTCATCTGACTTTCCTATACTCATTCTGCTGTTTTCTTAAATTTAAAAACTAATTTCTTCCCACTCCCAATGATGTAAACTATTTCTGACTTAATTCTTTTTTTTTTTCTTTTTCTTTTTTTTCTCTCCCCTCTCTCTCATCTGTACCTAATGGTGAAATTTGTCTTAATGATTTACATTATCTTTTAAAGAATATTAAATATTAACTATTTAAACAATTTTTTTTCTCTTGTTAATTTCAATTAAAATTGGAATAATAGAAGTATAAAGGAATGTTCCCCTAGGAACCCTCTTTTTTTTTTTCTTTTTAACTAGCTTCCTTGAAAACACAGATTGTTGCTTGATACCAACTGTTGTGGCTTATTATGATGACCCATTCTATGCATTATTATTACTACTACTATTCTTATTAGTATTACTTCTTTTAAAATTTAGTACATTTCTTAATAGCAAAGCATGTTTTTTTTTTTTTGTTTTTTTTTGTTTCCTTCTCACTGTTGTGCCACTTCTCACATGGGCAAAGACATACTCTGAATATTGTGTATAGATCTGACCATACACAATATACAGTCAATTAAATTTTTTTTTTTCTTTTTTCTAAGGCAGTAAATCAATAACTAATTAAGTGTGCAAAAAGCAAAAATCAGTTCCTCTAATGGACTTATTTATGAATGCACAACAAGTTTCTTTTTTCTTTTTTATTCCCCCACTGTTAAAAGGATTCGATGATTTCCCTAAATTTTTCATGGCTGTATTTGACGGTGCATAATTGTTGAGTAAGTTTCAGCTGACATCGATGTTATGAAAATAAAGCTCATTGAACTTAAGTGTTACTGAAAAAACTTAATTTTTTCCGTCATTCTCTTCTCTCCTTGCAACTTGAGTTTCTAAATTAATATATCACCTTAATAGCATAACTTGTGCAATGGTTGGGACCAGATAATGTATGGAATTATTCCTCCCAGGTACATGAAGCGCTGCTACCTTCCAGTATATCAACAGGGTACAACCTAATACAAATGGCTACTTCTGGTAACACCAGAACAATCCTCATTTATTCTTTAAAACATTTGGAAAATAAAAATGGTTATCTATAATGAATTCTCGTACTTTGGCTTCTTGTGGCCTACTATTAGTGCCTGATTTAGAAGTCGGTCTTAATATCCACATGACCTAAAGGACATTTATTAATCCACGATTTGTGAGTAATACTGTTACAGATATTAATCTTTTAGTTTGTTTGCAATGTGGGTACAAATTTAGGCACTAACATGTTGGTATATTAACTAGCTTTTTACATTGCATCATCTATCAAATAGGCATGTATACATACACAAATATGCATACAAATCTTAAATATCAGATAGTTTCTTTATGCTACATTATTTGTCAAAAGACTTTGGGCCCTTTTGTTTTTTGTTTATTTTTTTTTTATTTTTTTCCCCCCCTTTTCTTTCTTTGTGTGCATGCGTGTGTGCATGAGACAAAGAGCAACTACTAGCGCATCAATTTACAACAGGTGGTGAGCCATTTGTTCTTAAAATATATAATTATGAAAATACTAATATAGTACTACTGGTACATGGTTACATTTAAAAAAAAAAAAAAAAAAAAAAAAAAAAAAAAATGATAAACTGAGGAAAAATAAAAACTGCTGTGAGAAGATTTTGTTTGCCAGAAACACTGCAAAGATGCCACGCCTGTCTCTTCAACTTGTATATCATGAATGATAATTCTGGGTTTGAAGAAAGATTCTTTAATTGGAATGTACCCTCATGCTAAATCTGGAATTTGTGACTCTCCTTTCCAGTTGGTGAGTATTGGTCTTAAGTTATTGTTTAAGGCAAGTCTATTGCCTAGCATCAGTGTACATTTCAAGCAACTAACTACTGAAAAGTTTTGGAGTTTGCTTAAACAAAGCACTTATCCTTTGCCTAAAAAAGATATACAAAATAGACATTCATCCTGGCCACATAGTGAGCAGATAGACTATTTACAAAAAAAAATTGATAAACTTTTATCAAATATACAAACAGTAGCAGCAAAGAAAATTTTTTTAAAACATTATTTGAAACATTCCTACAGATAAAATCCTGTACTGCCACTTGGCAGTGATAGAAGTGAAATTCTCTGACTGGATATGTATTATGCCTGCTCACTCTAAGTGGCCTCCTTCCCTGCTAAAGTGGGTAGAAAAATAAAAGTATTTCCATATCAAGTGATGTGTTAGTAATTAGAAAAGAAATGCTGATTTGTCTGCTGATACTGTTTACCAAGCTCCAAACTTAGCACTGGTAGCTTTTTTTTTTTCTTTCCCCTCTCCTTAAATTTCTTTATTATATAGCTTCCCCCCCAATCAACACCCATGCCACCTTGCTTGCTATAAACTGACTACCTGACCACTGCCTTTTTTGTAATAACTTTTTCATTTATCCTCCAAGTGGGTCAAATTTTTCTTCTCTTAGCAGTTTTTATTGTTTTATTTTTATTTTCAATTTTTTCTTTTGACATTGTTATAATAAATAAAATCCAAATTGCTATAAACTCCCTCTGTTTCTCCCCTCCATACACAATTCTTTTTGAAGGAGGGGATGTAATTTAATTATTTACTATTAAAATGTTTGAAAACATCAAAGCAATTTTCTTTCTTCAATACTTACATTATTTTTTTTTTTAATCAACTATTGTAATCCAGTGATCATTTGTTGACTTCCCATCCCTATCTCTCTTCCATTCATGACACTTGATTTAAAGAAAGATTAACAGAAAACTGAATAGTGTCATGTGCACCTAAAACTTTTTTCTCTAAATTTCTAAAGAATTCAAAGCAACTAACAAAAATAAAAGCTGTAATTGTTTTCCAATGGCTAATACAAGTGGCAGTCGATATTTATTTGGGTAACTCTCAGACTTATGACTCTTAATATCTTTTTTGTTTATTTTTTTCCTTCCTCCCTGATATTAAGTATGATGTTTTTCTCTCTCTCTTAATACTTAGTTTCTATCAAGTTGTTAGCTTCTGAAATTGTAACTTGAGCTGTATTAACTAAGAACCACATAACCCCATAAGCATTTGAATGTCTTGGCTTACCACCTTGGAAAAAGTATATTTTAAAAGTAATTCATTTTTTTGCTAAAACTGAATCTTGTAATGATTTTAGTATCCTCAGAATAATGTGCATACCTAACTGGCCAGTTACTACATTTCAACTCTGGCTTTTTATCCTATATCAACATAACCTCTTATGTTTGTTCATCTATTAAATTAACAATTTAACATTTTGGGTTGTAAATGATTGTTTTAATATCTTTGCAATAATAAACTTATTTTTCTTTGTGAGAATCTAAGTTTTTGTAGTAGGGATATATAAAAGAAAAAAAAGTATACTATCTTCCAAGTGTTGTTGTTTTTTGTTTTAGCTAATATTTATTCAAAATATCTAATAATTTGGTGGTGGGGTATATAGAGTAAGATAAACCCTTTCACTATTCATTTCTTTCTTCTTCCAAGTCCACTTCTTTTCTGAAGTGGGCAATTTCTCAACCTTTGTAAAGAAAAAAAAAATGTTTTAATCATTGAGTACCAATTTATTTAAAATCCAAAATGAAATAAATCGCATCCAATTAGCTGCAGTGATTGCCCAGTGTTATGTACATGTAAGGAGTTTGGCTTCTCTATTTGGAAGAGTATATCTAATATTTAGTTCGGTAAAATATAAGAATTTATCATACAGTAAATTTGGTATTTTGGTTAATACCTTATTTCTTTCAATAGCCCGTTTAACATATAAAAAAAAACTTGGTCTGGAAGTTTTAAGGTATCTTGAAGCTATTATTTTATTACTTGACCCCCCCCTTCTCTTTTTCATCTATTCAATATATAGATTTATATACTAATTGTAATATTTCATACACACTTAAATATTGCATATTGCATTTTAGTAGAGCAGATAACGATCATTCAGTTGATGCAAACATGAACATTTGGAAAGTGCTGGCCGCTTAAAATTCTCAATATAGCTACCAGATAACATCCTCCCATAATATGACATTCAGAAATTGTATATATGTTCAAGTAAGTTAATTATAGCAATAATACTTTGTTTTAGGGAAGAAAGGGGTCCTTCAAAGGTGATACTGAATTTGATATAAAGATTTATTAACTTATTACCAACTTGGCACTTTAACATCTGACAATAGCAACTGCAGAGTGAAGTACAGCATTGGCCATTCTTTACAGTCTTACATCTAGATTTTATCAATTCCAACAGTCTTTAGAAATGGGTTCAAGAGTAGTCCAGATGATTTTACACTTATTTCCATTTAGAAGGACACTGAGGTTCTGACTGAAAAGATGACAGACTGACCTCAAATATACCCTATTTGACATGTCCTTTCACTCCACTTTGTGCTGGTGGAATTTTGGGCATATCTTTCTTTCAGAGAGATCAACTTTTTCCTCACCTACAAAAGCAATTTTATTTGTCATACTTCAGAACTACACATTTCTCTAGAACTCTATCAAACTCCTTCAGATGAACACAAAGTTTTGCAAAGGTGGCTAAGGCTTCTGGAAAGATATTCAATGTCTACTATGCTTTCTTTTTCTTATATTCACCTTTACTATTGAAAGCTGATAAATTTTATCCAACAAAAGCATGGAAGAACAGGATCCCACTTGGTTTTCTTTGGTTTCAGTATTGTAACTTTGATATTTTGTCAGCCGAATATGATCACAAATTGTCCTCTCTATATTTAGCTGGATTTGTTAAATTAGGGTATGAATTAGTTGATCAACAGTTTAGGAATGACCCACCTTCCATTTTTTTATTCAATTGTTGCAACAAAATTTGATCTTACTGGAAAGGCAGCAGAAATGTGGTATTAGTATCAAAATCTTAAATCCTTACGTGACTTGCATGATGGGCTGAGCATTTTACATTGTATGAATCGTTAATATCTTTAGTACTATGAACTTTTTTTTTTTTTTTCTTCTAAACTATTTATATTCACTAAGATTTCTATGAGCTTGATGCTATCAATAATCCTTGGGGCTGGATTCTTCTTGCTGTAGAAGGCTGTTGGATTAGTGTACAGTTTATGGTAGTCTTGAGCATGAAATTCTTATATCGGAGATATTAAACCACCCTATGCATTAAAGAATAATCTAAGACAAATAAATTGATACTAGGATTTTAAAAAAAAATTTATGACTTTCAGTTATTTTGCCATGTACTGAAGGCCATTTTGAAAAATTGGCATTTTAATGGAATTTTTTTTTTTTTTTTTTCAGGCTAGCACTTAAAGAGTGACCTAGTCAGCATTCATACCAAATTTCATTCTTATCAACTGCAGGGTTTTAGCCTAAAATCATTTTGATCTGCTCCACTATTTCAGTTTTTATCTTTTTAAAGATCTCTACATTATTTTCTTTATAAAATAGGAAAACTTAATAACAATTGTCTAGTTTGATAGACATTTTTGTTTGTTATGTAAGCTACTCAAGTTGCATTTGTTTAACATTAGAATTGATTTGAAACACTTCAAATATTTTATAATATACCTGTATTTGCATTTTTCATTATATTGGTCTAGTACCAAGAATTTTGATTGATTTGTGTGTAAGTAATCCCCTTCCCCCCACCGACTAAATTATTTAATCTTAAAATCTAATAGTATATTTACATTGGATATTTATTAATCTTAGATTTTAAAATTATACAGTAGGTTCATGGTTCTTAAATTAATCAACTTTCATGTAAGCAAAAAAAAAACTTAAGCTTTATTCACTCACTCCTATTGTTTAAATGTCTATCATGATAGTGACTGACAAGATATTTGATATTTAAAAATAAAGCTAAAATCTACAACAGAATTAAAATTAAAAGCTAAACTTATAAACTGTTCCTTACATAAAATGTTTTAATATATTGTATTTTTAGTATTTAAAGCATGTTAATGTTAAAAAAAATTTTAAATGCTACCAAACATGCATTGTATTCAAGTGTGTATATTAGTTCAGTTTTAAAATGAATTTCTGTGGAACTAAATTATTCAAATTAACTATCACTGAGATCCAAATGTAAACCAACTTTAAGATCTTAATTTTGTACTTCAAAAATAAGTATATGTGGTTACTTTTTCTTAGCTATTGATTGTAGAATTTTAGTTCTTCCAGTGTATTTAGGTCAAAAAATATAAGTCCCCCCACCTTTTTTTCTCTCTCTCTCTCTCTCTCTCTCTCTCTCTCTCTCTCTCTCTCTCTCCATGTTTAACTATGGCACTTTAACATATATAATTTAAAAAAAAAAAGTAATTGCATTCTAAAAAATATAGATCTTTTAAATTAATCAAGCTCCCTCTTGCTGTACTTAAGTATCTGAGAATTGTTAGGTATACAAATATCACTTGGGCATTTTCATAGCTTTCTTAACATTTTTCTCCAATACCCAAGTATTTTTCTCTCCCTTTTTGTTTATTAAATCAGGTATACTACCTCAAAACAAATATCAACAATTATAAATTGAAACTTACTGGTCCAGAATGACATATACCTTTTTTCTTTTTCTTCTTCCACCCCACCCCACTTCATGCATATAGAAATCTCACAACATGAAAGCTTGAAAGGTCTTTACCCATATCTTAACCCAAACTGACTGGTACATATATCAATTTCTTTAATTTGTTTTTGAGTTAATAGCAGTCTTCGTCATTAAAGCTTGAAATTTCTGTTTACAATAAAGACTAGATACATACTAAATTTACATAAGACTAATATTATTCATGTTAACCCAAAAATCAGTCTTAATTTTCCTTTGCTTGTACAAACATTTCCAGTTTGACCAATATTCACCCCTTTTTTTTTTTTTTTTTCTTTTTCTTACCTTCTCTTCTTTTTTATCTACACTTGCTATTTTTCTGATTGTATATGGAAAGAAAATTTATGACTAATGAATGGTGATTGCAAAACAAAGATTGAAGTATTTCTCTGAAATGAATTTTTCTTCTCTTATGTTAAAAACACTTGGCATAAGAATCTCCACTTTCTAAGATTTGGTATTTTACTTTTTGCCATTTCCACAAATAAAGGTGACAACACAAGTGATTGATAGATGTTAACCCCCTAATATTACTGTAAAAGGAGTGAAATATGAGGCATTCCCTGGTGTCCAGTTATTCATTGAGACACCTAAGCTAACTATTTATTTAATGCTAGATTTGTCTTTTAAGCATCCTGCTGTAATTGGCAATAAATGTATATACATCTATTTGAAATTTGGTTTCTTCTATTATTTGGTATTTTTTTAATTGTATGCTGTAGACAAAAACTAAAATCTTTTTATTAAGCATTAAAAAAACTGTTTAATATTTCGGCATTCCCTGAATAATTTGATGAGTGAATAACAATACAACTGCTTAATTTCATTCATTAATACATTTCATTTATTTCCTCTATTGACAAAGGATATCAAATTTCTTTTCTTTAATCTCAAACACTTTTTATATACATTTTAGCTAAATAATTTTAAAATTAATCCTGATCTTCAAATATTTGACTTAAAAAGATCATGTCTTTATCTAGACATATTAAACTGTTGGAAATACTGATTGAACTACTTACAAGATAAGTCTTATTCAATGGAAATGATCATGAAATTTTATATATTATAGTATGGTATGTATATACCAAAATTTTGCTTAGTTTGGCATAAAGCCAAATGAGAGCAGTATATTACTCCTTGAAAATCAGCATTTCAGATACTTACTTACTTTTATCTGGGCTTGAACATAAAAAAAATGCTCACTCCTGTTATACTCAAAAAAAATTATGAGCAAGTTAGTTTTTGAAGACAATCAATCCTAAGAATCAGTTCGTCCAATACTTCCAGGTTTGTGCCAAAACTAAATCAAGCTTAGTTTTTGTTTGTTTTTTTTTTTCTTTTTCTGCTTTGCTTTTTTCCTAAGTGCTTTGTATATTGTTAATGGTTATAAAGTTCATCTCATGGGCAAGTGTGCAGCTTTAATCAAAGAATGATAGGTAAAATTCTCTAAGTATGTTTCTTTTAATACTAAACATATTATGGGTTCCCTGCATATTGTAATGGTTTGTGAACTTTGTTAATAGACCATTGTGAGTTTTATCCTCACTCTACCTGTTCTAGCCTTGTGCTAAGATTATATGGCAATGGTAAACATCATATTGTAATTCAATATTTAGATTTATGACTTATAGTATTGATTATACTTGACTATAAATACTATTGTAGTTATGTTTAGTAAATATGTCTATGGGTTGTTAATAAAAATATATATTAAGCCCATTTTATTTTGAAGATTTTAATAGTCATAACTTAAATTGGATACTTTACTTTTGCAGAGTACTTCAGCTAGTCTCTGGATTAAATAACATCCTACATCAGTTATCTAATATTAATGTTATTTATTTTTTAATTCTTTTTCATGCCATGGGTACAATGGTGTTTTGCTGGAATTCAAGTGACAGCAAGTCTCCTAACACTCCTTAACTAAATTTGAATTTATGTAGCTTCACTTTTGCTAATCTATTTGCAAAGCATTTTAAGCTGTGTTCTAATAATGAAGAGTACAACTGCTAGATTCATGTTGCACAATTTTTTTTCAGTCCTGGCAGGATCCAGAGTTTTGCAACTTTTTTTTATTTTCAGGTTTAATTGGTCTTCAGGAATGATGATATCCATTTATCTATGAGATCTGATAGCTTAGATGGTAAAGTGGCTGATTTGAAGACCTACTTTTTTTTTGTTTGTTTGTTGTTTTTTTTTGGGGGGGGGGGGACTCAGTCTCACCTGGAGCTTGTTCTTAATTCTTATTTCCAATGCAAAGTTCTTTACTGTTGTAGAAATGACAACCCCTGCTCTCAATTAGATAATTAGTAATACTGGTCAAAATTGTTATTAAAATTTTTTTTTACAAAGACTTAGTCTCTTGCTGTGATCCAATTTAGATTTTTTTTTTAAATTTTCAATTTTTTTCCTTCTCTTCAAGATTTCTTTTGGTTTGAGTTTATATATTGTTTACATCTTCAGATCAGGTCTCTGGTACCAATGATTGTTAGACACTAAGTAACAAGTCTGCTTAGCAGTTTTACTTAGTAGTACAAATAACTTATTGTTGATCTATAATGGTTTCAATTATTGCTGGGTCTCACATACATCTAGCCTTAAGTTCAACTTAGTAAAAGACGACTATTTCTAATATAGCAGCACATTGTATGGCTTCAATTTTTATGTTGCTGGAAAGTTCTCAGACCAACATTTTTTTCTTTTCCTCTCTTTTCTTCATAATGGGACCAGCTAAGCTAGTTTAACA
>CAUZXS010004191.1:0-5000 GCA_963585895.1 Sepioteuthis lessoniana
CTCACACACACACCCACACACACACTCTATAAAAAGATTTCACCTACTTAACAGACACCTTACGCGTGTGCTTTAGTGGACACTAAATATTTTTGAAATTTACTCAGGACTAACATGTCCCTTCATTCCAGGAAGATGATTGTTGCCATGGAAACGAATGGGACGTCAAATTCCATTGACTTTTTAAAGGGTCGAGAGGAATAGACAAGACGTCGGAGTGAAAGAAAGGAGAGAGGAAATTGCCACACCCCATAGATTTTAGCATTTATAGACTCACAATTTTTCAATATCCTTCTGACATTTTTTTAATAGTTTTTTCATGTTCCTATTTTCTCTCTTCCCTCGAATCGATTATATATAAGGTAATCAAATAATTTATAATCTCTCTCGATCTCCACACACACACACACACACACACACACACACACACACACACACACACACACACACACACACACACACACACACATACACACACACACACACACACCACAAACACAGACGCGCATATATATATTATGATAATTTTACATATATATTTGTGACAAACATATTATTAAATCATACACACAAATTTTGTGTATTTAGTGTTTACACACACACACACACACACACACACACACACACACACACACACACACACACACACACACACACACACACACGCACACACACACACACATATATATATATATATATATATATATATATATATATATATATATATATATACTCTATGAAGTTATTATACAAATCAAATAAACCTTAATAACTCAAAAGGTTCTGAAACAATATTAATCAAATTTACGCTCGTCTACGTCCACTTTTAGTAAAATATTTGACAAAACTTTCTATCACTTTTGATGTTAAGTTGTTGGGATATTTGGAATTTACCAAAAAAATGGCTATTGAAGTTAATATGCAGATTAAACAAATATTAGCTTACGACCTCTGAAATCTAATAAAAACAACCTTTTTTTTGTTCATAAATATATTGAAACATGGGTAAAGGGAAAATTACAAAGTTATCGAGTGAGATAATGTCTATTTTGGAGATATCAAAGGAGCTTTGCAGAGGTCATAGAATGATAAAGAAGGCTGTAGAAAACTTAATATAAAGCGAAATGCTTTAAACTCTTATTCCTTAAGATCAACGTAAACGAAAACCTGTTATTCATAACAACTGCGATTGATCAGCGCTACAATTTTCGAAAAGCCTTGAATTAAGGTTACCAAGAAGTACATTACTATTACCTTTTATAGTAGAAAAATGTGATTATTTTGTTTTGCAAAATAATTTTAGTTTTTTTGATTAACTACAATAGAATTTATCAATATTCTCAAAAAATTAACTTTGTTTCGATATGAAAACTTATTGTTTAAAATTTGACAAGTTTTTTAAAACCAAATATGAATTGTTTAAATTTATGTGATTTGCTTAATAACTTCTCATATGATGTATATATATATATATATATATATATATATATATATATATATATATATATATATATATATATGTGTGTGTGTGTGTGTGTGTGTGTGTGTGTGTGCGTGATTACTGAATTTTTAATTAATGAAGTAAATGTCATCAGCGTCACGGAATCAAATCCTGGTTTGATTTGTTTTCTTATTCTAACGGCATGTTAGCTTTCATGGGTTAATTAATGCCAAATCTTCCAGGTAGAAGAACAGCAATAATACTATTTGAGCAAAAAACTAGGCGATTAAGGAGGGGTTCCTACCTGTCCTAAGCGTATTAGTTCGAAAGTGAACGTAAATGCGCGAATGGAGTTCAAAACCATTTAACTCGAGGCCGAAATACAGCACTTTATCATCACGCCACTTTTTCATCTTGAAACAGGGACCACAATCACAGTGTTTGAACTGCCAGACAACTTGCACGGTTAAACATAACCTTATTGAATGCAGAATTCTGGCTGTTATTAGAAAGCGAATAATCAAAGTAAATAACTAAACCGATCTGTTCGAGAACGTCAAAATAGATGACGTTCTGTCCTTCTTGAGAGAGACAGAGTTGTACCAAAAAATATGACAACTTAAAGCTGGTTAATCTCTTGCAAACAAATGAAATCCTGCTTATTGAAAATTTTACCTGCCTAAGTATTTGTTTTGAAATCTTTGGTTGAATATGTATATATATATATATATATATATATATATATATATATAGACAGAATTTGGCGTTAAATGACCTACAAGGGTTGATGTGCCATAAAACCCAAACCACCAACAAAACATTGCGCTACGAGTCATGCTCTACTGAAATCTTGCTCAAGGATGTTTGTATTACACTTCGTGTCAATGTCCTTGGGAAAGGCATGAATCGATATATTCTCCTCGTACCTATGCGTTAATAGCAGGGCATACAGGGTTCTGTAGCCTTTAGAGGCAACTAGTATAAGAGATAGACACTCTGAGTTCCACCAGTTAAACTCTACTTAACAAAGTGACTTAGTTTCATATCTTACTCTACATCTAGTTTGAATTCAGAGCTTCCTTTCTTCTTAATTGATTGCCTTACGAAAGTTAAAAAGCCCTGCCTGCACTACAATTTACTCTTAAGTTAGAGGGAGGAGGATGATTTACAAAGCTTTTCGTTTAAATGTGGCACAAGGACATATGAATGGGACACCCAATGAGACATAAACTCGCTTGTGAAGGTTTCTTAGTCTGGCTTGTTAAAAATTACCCCACCGAGATGACGAATTAGAGGAAGAATAATGACTTACTAAGTTTTTTAATTAGATGTGACAAAAAGCCATATGAATGGGGCAACCAATGAGACTCGAACTCACAAGTGAAAGTTTGCTAGTCTGGCTTCTTAACCATTACACCACCGAGACGCCCAATTAGAGGGAGAATAATGATTTACAAAGCTTTTTGCTTAGATGTGGCACAAGGCCATATATGAATGGGGCAACCAATGAGACTCGAACTCGCAAGTGAAAGTTTGCTAGTCTGGCTTGTTAACCATTACACCACCGAGATGCCCACTTGGAGCAGAATATTGAGTTTTATACATTTCTGAAGGGTTTTATCGACATGACAAATGCAAATAACCAAGTTCTGGACTTGAAACCGAATAGCCAAGTCCATATTTTTCGAGGATGGCCGATACGCAACGAGCACCTTATGAAGAATGGATACCTACGTCAATTTATGGAGATTTTTTTTTTATTGGGCAAAAAATATTCGTATTCATGGGTCTTTTTTGATTCCCCGAATGAAAAAGATAAAAGACTACAGAGGTATAAAGATGACATTTATCAATTGAGACTGCCACCTTTCCATAAAAAAAAATAAATAAACTAAAATAGTATAAAATAAAATAAAGTGCTTTTATATCGCCAACGTTCTCTGTAATGTTTTATTGAATGTCTACATTCATATCTATTAATGGAGCGTAAGAACTTTACTTTTGAATAAAGGCACTAAATTCGATTGGTCTTTTTAGTAGAGAACAAATTTAGCTCAGTGAAAGGAAGTAGTCAATGATTTGCTGGTAGACACAAATATACAGCTTTGCTTGCCTGGCTATATACATGGTTGTACGCAAATTCATAAGAATATAAAATTCTTAATACGTATCTACATTCATAATGACGCGTGTGATATTTCTGTTTGCTTTATTTTTGTTCTTCCGTAGCTTTGGCTATCTATGCTGACAGATTACATTTGAAATGTCATTTCTCGTCAGTAGTGTTTATGATCGGAAATCTAATTAAATATAATGTTAAACGTGTGTGTGTGTGTGTGTGTGTGTGTGTGTGTGTGTGTGTGTGTGTGTGTGTGTGTGTGTGTGTGTGTGTGCGTGTATTACTGAAATAAACCAATCGTCCTAAAATATTTTTATAGATAAATCATAAAAGTACCCTGGCAAATGAAAGAGTGTTATATTTTGACCTTCGACCCAGCCCCAAAAATGCTATTCCTAGGTAATACACCGGAAGGAAGTGACACATTCCAACGGCCAGTAATCGAAAGAGATCGCGTGGGCGGATTAAGGCTTATGATATGGGAAAAGGTGAAGGTCCCATTCTGCCATTACAGTCATGCACCGGAAGAGAGTAACCTCTGAGCTGCATGACAGTTATTTCCGCTTGATGACGATTAAACATTCGATTTCAAAGATCCAGTAGGCGATCGTGTGGGCGTTGAGTTATTTAACTCAGTTGAGTTTGTGTCCCAGAGCAGTTGCCAGCAGACTCCCAGAGGGTTAGAGACGAGATGTGGTAGGGAAAGCCACACCCGACCGAGGGGGTTCTCGGAAACCTCCGATGCAGTTGCCAGCAGACTTCCAGACAGCTAGAGACTAGATGTGGTAGGGAAAGCCACACCCGACCGAGGGGGCACTCGGAAACCCCCCGATGCAGTTGCCAGCAGACTCCCAGAGGGTTAGAGACGAGATGTGGTAGGGAAGGCCACATCAGACCGAGGGGGCCATCGGAAAGCCCCGATGGAGTAGACCCCAACATCAGCAGAACAATAAAGACACAACGTGACGGCCATAACAGTGGGTAAAAATATGAGGTTTATGTTTGGTCTCCAGCATTCTCTCACACGTAAATCTTACAAATAAAGTGAGAGGTAAATATATTTGAAAAGAAGTCTTCCTGTGTCTTTCTTCCTGCTTCCTTTCTTCATGCGTCTTCCTTGATGCGTCGTTTATCATTGTGTCAGTATTTATACAGTATATATATGCATATTTCTGCATGAATCAGCAGATGACAATGCAACAGGAGTACAAGACAATAAGATAAAGAACGACCCATACATTCAAGACAATTTCACAACTAAATTTCACGTACTAAAAAAAAAAGCCAAAAAACACAATCATGATATGAGATAAGTCCCTTTGCTTCATAACTTGTATTATTTGAAAGCCACGTAAATGAATGAGCATCGTTGTGAAATGTGAGAACCATTGCTTAACGAGTTCTAAATGGATCATAAGTCACCCAGCAACCAAAAACATT